>SMDT01000730.1:0-141413 GCA_005392925.1 Aquilaria sinensis
CCTCGCGGCGAGGACCTCCTCATTCGGATACTCCTCTGTGAGGGACTGGAAAGTGGCATTTGTCAAGACACCCTTCACCATCTGGGGAGCCATTTCCTGGCTATCCTTGGAAGACAAGTCCATGTCCTCTGTGAAGGTCCAGAAAGGCTCCCTCGGCACTTTTTCCTTCGGAATCTTGGTATCCCGAAGGGCCCTTTTCCAAGCATGCTCCACCACCCACTGAGCAGGTGCTTGCTCCTCTACAAAATCACACCGAAGTTCCATTAGCACGTTATCCCTTAGCCATTCATCTATAAGGTCTAAAATACCAAAAATTCAAAAACTAATAAAAGAATGGCTAAGGGACAAACCTAGTGGAAGCTCGGTGTTGTCTCCCTCGAAGTCACTAACCTCGAGGACCTCGGTAGAAACATGCTTGCCTTTCCTCTTTCGGCACTCCTCGAACTCCTCGGCCGAAAGTCCCCCAATCGAGGTGCCCAAGATCTCTGCTGCAGTATGGGGACTTTGGGGAGTTGAGTAGATGGTCGACTTCGAAGGGGGGTTGGCGCGAACAGAGGTTTGATCTTGCACCTGCACATCACCTTTGGGTGGAGGAGGAAGGGAGTCATCCTTAACTTTCTTCAACTTCCGGGCCAAAAATGGTCCCCCAGGCGCCTTCTTCCTCTTCAGCGCTGACTTCTTTCTCTGCTGCTCCCCCTTCTCGGCCTGACCGAGGAAGAGAGACTTGTAAAATGCAGTGGACTTGTCACCCATCTTTGCAAAAAGAAGAACATCAGTGTTGATGCCCAGCAGCATCTTCACTGTGTGACATGGTGTGACCGGGAGGGACATCCATTGAGGGAGAACGTCTGAAGGCAAGATTTCCCAGGGGAAGTTGCCTAAAAGACTCAAAAAATAGAGGTTAGGAGGTCCCCGGAGCCTTTTTCTGGGGAGGAGCCTCCAACGCCCAAGTCAGTATTTTGGAGGTGGGGAGAGAGAGTATTAAGGGCTCAAGATTCTTGCCTGTTGCATTTTCTTTTGAGGTGGAGAAAAGCCTCCTTTGCTGAAGCCATTTCCCTGATATATGTAAGAGGAGGTGGCCTATTCAGATTGTGACACATGTTCAGTTAGATGTAATCTGTCCTTTCTGGGCGTGGGGGCCTCTAGCCGCCTGCAGGCTCATCGGGCCACGGGCTAGGGCGAGCATAGCCCTTCATGACAAGACGTAGATGGCGTCAGTGTGTCAGAGCACGTATTAGGGCGGCGTGTAGCGTGTGCAGGCAACATGTCAGAGGCTCCTTAATTGCTTCTACCGTACCCCCGAGGTCCCTTTGGTTGAGGTCGCCCTTCAGAGTGAGGGACCTTTTCCCGGAGTCGCACCAGTAGCTCGGGGGATCCCCTAGCTCTGAAGTTACTCTTTTGGGGGGATTCTTTCCTATTGAAGGCTGCCGGTCCTTCTCCCCCAAAGCCAGTTCGGTCACCTTCCTAAGGGAGGCAATACGCTAGTTTCCCGAGGTTGGTACTGTCATCCTCGGGGGCACTGGCGGACTACCGAGATCGTGTACCCAAGGCGTCAAACTCCCTCTTTTCCGAGGTCAGTACTGGCGTTCCTTTTGGGTGATGCCAAATTTTCCCGAGTGTGGTGTTTGGCCGAAGTCCCCGGGTGGTCGGGGCGATAGCACTTCGGCTATCACATGCCTCCCCTCAGAAAGCCGAAGTGAAGACTTCGGCTAGTGGTCCTTCTGGGGACGCTTTTCAGGACTCAGAATGTGACATTCGCAGATAAGGCAGTTCGCCACTAGGAGACAAGCCTTGTTCGGACAGGTGTCACCTGTCTACCCTTTGGTGTTCTCGAGATACCCAATTTCTTTACTTTTTCTGCTGTAGGTCAGTGGACCGTTGTGTCTCAAAACTAGGCGTGTCAGTCTGGAGCGGCGTGCCCAGGTTTTCTGGATGTCAGAGAACGCGTCCTAGTTTATCGCGACGGGTGACACGTGGCTGGCGCTGGTTAGGAACGGTCACGTCGGTTACAGCAGGCGCCCTTTTCATGCACGAGGACTAATTATGGCTATGATTCGCCTTCGCAGAGCATTTATGACGCCGATTCGGCTACCCTTCCTAGGTCTATATAAACATCCTTCCGTCATAACCTTCATTTGCTTTTACTTTGCTCTCGCTTTGCTCTCGTTTGCTTTCATGCCTTTCCTTCCCTCTTTGCGACGGTGTTAACGGCGGTGTGATTTCCGGCCACCATTCACAACGGCGTCTTCAAACCCTTATTTCGGCAAAACTTTTGGTGGGTTTTGATTCTAAGGGTCCTTCGGTTTCTTACTTTTTCTAGCTTCCCAAAGTCATTTTTCTTATTCCCGAAGTCCCTCAACACTTTTTTCCAAAGTCACTTTTTGGCCAATCATGTCTTCGCCTGTCCTAATTATGTCTATCGCACCAATCCCCGAGAGCTGGAAGCCTCTCATGTCTAACCCTTGTTGCTCCACTTCGGAAAAATTAGAGAAGTGGACAATCAAATTTTTCCTCCCTTCTTATGTTGTCACCAGACTACCTCCTATTGGGCATTTTAGCTTTATGAGTGGTAAGGACGAGGTCACCATCTTCCGCGCCCAACTGAAGGCTGGACTTCCGTTTCCTCCTCCGAAGATGGTTTGTGACTTTTTCCAATGTCATGGCATAGCCGTGAATCAACTTCCTCCCAACACATACTGCTATTTCAACGTCTTCCTCTGCATGTGCGGAGTCTTCGGGGTAGAACCTCATTTTATCCTGTTCATGCAGTACTACAACCTCTATCCGGTCCCGAAGGGTGGCTTTTATTTCATGCTACCTCGGGGATCTGGCAGCAAAAAATTCATGTTCACCTTCGCTACTAAAGATAGCTGGCGAGGGTGGCAAAGGAAGTTCTTCTTCCTAAAGGTGGCAGAGGCCTGGTCATACGTCCCGACTAAGTGGGCTTGGGGAAAGCTGGAGACGAATGTCATGGACCCCAAAAAGCTGCTAACTCCGGTGTTGGTGGCGAGGTTGCAGACTTCGACAGACGTATCCGTGTTATCGCTGACGAAGATGCCGAGGTCCGTCCACGCTCGCTCTACCCCTTCCCCATCATATGGAAGCTTATGGCCGAGGAGGTCCTTTGGGAGTTGGGGGTAGTGAAGGAGCACAAGACAAACCTTGGCATGCCAGCTCCTGCCATCGATGGGAAGGAGTCTTGGCTAGTGATGCTCATTCGGGGGGAGCTCACTTATGAAGCCTTTTTCGAAAGTAAGCTTCCTTTCAAAATTTTCAGTATAAGTATCCGTTTAGACTTACACTAATGTTTTCCTTCTTTTTTAGAGATGGACGACAAGTCTACTGCCTACTACAAGTCCCTCTTCCTCGGCCAAGCTGAGAAGGGGGAACAAACGAAGAAAGGCGTCTCCAAGAGGCACAAGACTACTGGGAGCAGTGTTGGGTTTCGGGAGCCAAACAGTGCAGCAGAATTTAACCAAAACCCTCCAGGATCCAAGTGAAACGGGGTAAACCGGGTGTTCAAAAAATTTTCATACCTAATTTTTGGTTGAGATCTCTCACTTAACTGTAGAGTCGAATCACAAAACTTGAACAGTTGACATGTTCAAGCTCTCTATGGTATCCACGCGAGCCTCTTGGGATCACTACGCTTCCACCGCGTCCCGCAGATACGTTTCTCTTGCGCTCGCAGTGCTAGCTTGCGTCCTCCAAGCAATTGCAAGAGAAGAGAATAGCTGTCCTTTTGGGAGGCTAGGGCAAGGAGACCTACGAATTTCTCACTAGAAGTTGTATTTATAGTGAGACTCAACTTCCAGGCCTAATGGGTTTCAATGCCCTAATCCAATTAGGCTTTAATTTCGGGCTTAATAATGGCTCAACTATTTGGCCCATTATTAATATGAAATTATTGTGAAACCAAAATCCAAATTACTAGCCCATGTACTCTAATGATCCAAATAGCTCTATGTCTGTGACCCAATAGGCTCTTACCATGTTGGCAATGATCATAAATCACATTTATGATCATAAGCAATGAGCGGTGTCTAGCAACATATCATTGCTACCCAAATAACAAGATTGTCGATGATTCGACTAAACCTTTATGATCATCACCAATATATGCCACTGTCCCTTTGTCCAAGATATCAAGACTAAGCACAAGACATGGAATATGTCACTCTCGTATAGCCCAATCTTTGGTTTCTTGATTACCGAGTAGACCAACCTAAACTGATGACATTGATATCGTATATCAACTCATCCGAGCATGGCCATGCATTTTTCTAGGTCTTACTCTATCAAGGGGCCCGAAGATATCACTCCCGTTACATATGAGGGACAAACCTCATCTTGATCATACAAATCCCTTCGCATCATATGTGACATACCCAATGACCACCTTCAAGTTCACTCAGTTATGAGCAACAAAAGAAAGTATCAAAGCATGTGACTCACATGTGGGGAACCTTGATGATCTTAGGTCGAAGGACTACATAACCATGATCACTATGAGAATCACTTATGACACTCATATAATGATCCATGTAGTGTTCTCATGGTGGGTCGGTCCAGTACACAAGTTCTCCAACTTGTACCCATATGCAAACTACATATCTCATATTAGTCTCCACATATGCTAGTCGTTATGTATTATTGCAACCCGCTCCACAATAATACTAGACTAGGGACATTTGAGAATATCATTATTCAAGGGTTACAATTATGTTTGTTAAAGTTACACAGGAGCAAAACAACAAACATAATTACTGGATTAATGCTTAGTGAAATATCATGATTCAATGTGCACAAATACAATCATCTCATGATTGGCCTTTTGGGCACAACACTAACAATCTCCCACTTGCACTAAAAGCCAATCATCCATGTATCTAATACCGATGGACCTAGAATGGCTATCATGCTTCTGCTGCGTAAGGGGATTTGTCAATGGATCAGCAATGTTGCTGTCTGTCGAAGTCCTGCATATCCTTACATCACCCCTCTCGATGATCTCCCTGATGAGATGATGGTGTCGGAGTATGTGTTTGGATCGCTGGTGAGATTAAGGTTCCTTAGCCTGTGTGATTACTCCATTATTGTCACAATAGAGCTCTATCGGGTCGGCAATGCTTGGAACCACTCCAAGTTCAGTGATGAACTTCTTGATCCGAACTGCCTCCTTTGCAGCATCAGAGGAGGCAATGTACTCAGATTCTGTTGTAGAGTCAGCTACTGTCTCTTGCTTTGAACTCTTCCAACTCACAGCACCACCACCAATATAAAACACATAACCAGATTGCGATCTAAAATCATCCTTATTGGATTGGAAGCTTACATCGGTGTAACCTCTTACAATGAGCTCATCTTCACCTCCAAAGACCAAGAATGCATCCTTAGTCCTTCGTAAGTACTTAAGGATGTTCTTAATAGCTGTCCAGTGACTCTCACCAGGGTTCAATTGGTACCTACTTGTCATGCTTAAGGCATATGAGACATCAGGACGAGTACATATCATGGCATACATGATAGATCCAATTGCTGAAGCATATGGAATCTTACTCATGCGCTCTCTCTCCTCGGGTGTACTCGGACACTGAGATCTAGAAAGAGTTATACCATGTGACATGGGCAAGAATCCTTTCTTGGAATCTTGCATGCTAAACCTCTTTAGCACCTTGTCAATGTATGTACTTTGACTTAGGCCAAGAAGCTTTCTAGATCTATCTCTATAGATCCTGATGCCTAACACATAGGCTGCTTCACCCAAGTCCTTCATAGAGAAACATTTCCCCAGCCAAGTCTTCACAGACTGTAGCTCAGGAATGTCATTCCCAATGACTAGTATGTCATCTACATACAAAACTAAGAAGACAATAGCACTCTTACTAACCTTCTTGTAGACACAAGGTTCATCTTTATTTTTGATAAAACCAAACTCTTTGATTGCTTCATCAAAATGAAGATTCCAACTTTGAGAAGCTTGCTTCAGTCCATTGATGCCCTTCAGCATCTTCTTCGTGTGTCATGGTGAAGGCGGCAGGAGCTTGTAGAAATGGTGGAAGGCCCGGGATGAACGTACTTTGAGAATATCGCCTGAAAATGACAGGAAGCAAGGGTTAGGAGGTCCCCGGAGTGCTTTTCCGGGGAGGAGCCTCTGACGCCCAAGTCAGTATTTTTTGAGATAATGAGACGATTAAAGAGCAGAGATGTATCTTATCTCCCATTAATGTCCTCCTTTTACATGGAATAATTACCAAGTATTTATAGAGGGATGAATAGTAATAGTCCTTCTCGGTTGGTCGGGCCAGATCATGACACGTGTTCGGCAAGATGCGTTCCACGTCTTTTGGGCAATAGAGGACTCCTAGTCGACATGTGCTACCTGTTAGTGTTGTGCTCAAAAGCCAATCAGGAGATGATTGTATTTTTTTCACATTGAGTCATGATATTTTATTAGGGCATTAATCCATCAATTACGTTTGTTGTTTTATTTCTGCGTAACTTAACAAACATAATCGTAACCCTAGAATAGTGATATTCTTAAACGTCCCTGGTCTAGTATTATTGTGGAGCGGGTTGCAATAATATATAACAACTAGCATATGTGGAGACTAATATGAGATATGTAGTCTACATATGGGTACAAGTTGGAGAACTTGTGTACTGGACCGACCCACCATGAGAACACACTCTGGATCGTTATATGAGTGTCATAAGTGATTCTCATAATGGTATATGTAGTCCTTCGACCTAAGATCATCAAGGTTCCCTACATATGAGTCACATACTTTGATACTTTCCTTTGTTGCTCGTAACTGAGTGAACTTGAAGGAGGTCATTGGGTATGTCACATATCATGCGGAGGGATTTGTATGATCAAGATGGGATTTGTCCCTCCTATGTAACGGGAGTGATATCTTCGGGCCCCTTGATAAAGTGAGACTTAGAAAATGCATGGCCATGTTCAGATGAGTTGATATATGATATCAATGTCATCAGTTTAAGTTGTCTACTCGGTAATCAAGAAACCAAAGATTGGGCTATACGAGAGTGACACATTCCATGTCTCGTGCTTAGTCTTGATATCTTGGACAAAGGGACAATGGCATATATCAATAATGATCATAAATGTTTAGTCAAATCACCGACAATCTTGTCACTTGGGTAGCAATGATGTGTTGGTAGACACCGTTCATTGATTATGATCATAAATGTGATTTATGATCATTGCCAACATGGCAAGAGCCTATTGGGGCGCACACATAGAGCTATTTGGATCATTAGAGTGCATGGGCTAATTATTTGGGTTATGGTTTCACTTTAATTTCATATTAATAATGGGCCAAAGAGTTGAACCATTATTAAGCCCGAAATTAAATCCTAATTGGATTAGGGCTTTGAAACCCAATAGGCCTGGAAGTTGAGTCTCACTATAAAAACAACTTTTAAGTGAGAAATTCACAAGTCTCCTTGCCCTAGCCTCCAAAAAGGACAGCACACTCTTCTCTTGCAATTCCTTGGAGGACGCAAGCTAGCACTGCGAGCGTAAAAGAAATGCCTCTGCCGGGACGTGGTGGAAGCGTGGTGATCCCGAGAGGCTTATGTGGATACCATAGAGAGCCTGAACACGTCAACTGTTCAGGTTTTGTGATTCGACTCTACAGTTGAGTGAGAGATCTCAATTGAAAATTAGGTATGAAAGTTTTCGAACACCCAGTTTACCCCGTTTTACTTGGATCCTGGAGGGTTTCGGTTAAATTCCGCTGCGCTGTTTGGCTCCCGAAACCCATCACTACCAGGCTAAGGCTCTGAGATGACCCGAGAGTGGCGTGCTGGGTGTGCCTGTAGGCGGCATGTCAAGACACGGCTGGAGGCGGATTATCGGGGATACGTCAGACGCTCCTTAAATGCTCCATAAATGCTCCTGTCGTACACCCGAGGTCTCCTTCGGTAGAAGAGACCTTTTCGGAGAACTTGTCTTCCGAGGTCACTTTTGATATTGCAAGAATTTACCTCCCGAATGTGACCTTTCCCGGAGACACCACCACTTCTGGGGATAGCTTGTTCGTCCCCCGAGATCGACATTGTCGCTTCCCGGCACAGAGAAACTCCGAGACTGGATTTCCTGAGGTTGAACATCCTTCCTTCTGTGGTGGTCGATTTCTATTCCGAGGTTGGTGTTTCGCCTGAACCCGTGCCTCCAGAGGGTGATCAGCATCTTAGCTATCATCCATAAATGGACCTTTGCAACTTGCACACTTTATTGGCATTCTCAGGAGTGACAAAACCCTCAGGTTGTGTCATGTACACATCCTCAAGTAGCTTTCCATTTAGGAATGCAGTTTTGACATCCATTTGCCATATCTCATAATCATAGTGTGCAGCAATAGCAAACAAAATTCGGATGGATTTAAGCATAGCAACTGGTGAAAAAGTTTCATTATAGTCAATACCATGAATTTGCTTGAAACCTTTCGCAACCAATCGTCCCTTAAAGGTAATCACATTACCATCCATGTCAGTTTTCTTCTTGAAAACTCATTTGCACCCTATGGGTTTTACCCCTTCAGGTGGGTCAACCAAGGTCCATACTTTGTTTTCATACATGGATTTCATCTCGGATTTCATAGCCACTAGCCACTTCTCAGAGTCAGGCCCCAACATAGCTTGTTAGTAGGTTGTGGGCTCATCCAGATCCATGAGCATCACATCACCAGTGTGAGTCATGAGAAATCCATATCTCTCAGGCTCACGCCGAATCCTACCAGACCTACGTGGGCTCTGTGTTACAGGAACAAACTCTTGAACCACAACATCTTGTGGCGTCTGTTGAGGTTTCATTTCAGGTTCGATGTCTCCTTGTTGTTCTTGAATTTCTTCAAGTTCTACTTTCCTCCCACTAGTTTCTTTAGAAATAAACTATTTTTCTAAACAGACACCAGTTCAAGCAACAAACACTTTTTGCTCAGAAGGATTGTAGAAATCGTAACCCTTTATTTCTTTAGGATACCCAACAAAAAGGCATTTTTGAGATTTGGGCCCTAGTTTGTCAGAGGATTGACGTTTCACATAAGCATCACAGCCCCAAATCTTCATAAAAGATAAATTAGGACACCTCCCACTCCATATCTCATATGGTGTCTTTTGAACCAATTTAGATGGAACTCGGTTTAGTGTAAAAGCGGTTGTCTCTAAAGCATGTCCCCAAAAGGAGTTTGGAAGGTCAGCTTGACTCATCATAGAGCGAACCATGTCTAACAGAGTTCGATTTCTCCTTTCAGATACACCATTCCATTGAGGTGTACCTGGTGGAGTGAGTTGTGATACTATACCACACTCCTTCAGATAGTCAAGGAATTCTCGATCCAAGTACTCTCCACCTCGATCTGATCGAAGCACTTTGATACTCTTCCCGAGTTGATTCTCTACTTCATTCTTGAATTCTTTGAACTTTTCAAAGGATTCTAACTTGTGTCTCATAAGATACACATAGCCATATCTGCTAAAGTCATCAGTGAAAGTAATGAAGTATTGGAAACCTCCTCTAGCTTGTGTAGACATAGGGCCACATACATCACTATGTATGAGTCCTAGTAAGTCATTAGCCCTTTCACTTTGCCCTGTGAATGGGGCTTTGGTCATCTTGCCCAACAAACATGACTCACATGTCTCATATGATTCAAAATCAAATGAGTCCAAGAGTCCATCCTTATGGAGCTTGGATATGCGGGTCTCATTTATATGGCCCAAGCGACAGTGCCAGAGATAGGTCGGGTTCGAATCATTTAATCTGACCTTCTTGGTATTCACATTATAGATTGGATCTTCGAGGTCTAGAACATACAACCCATTGCTAAGTTGAGCACTACCATAAAAGATTTCATTCAAATAAATAGAACAACATTTGTCCTTTATTATAAATGAAAAACCTTTCTTGTCCAAACAAGAAACAGAAATCAAATTTCTACTAATAGTAGGCACAAAGTAGCAGTTGTCTAATTCTAAAACTAATCCACTAGGTAAAGTGAGAACATAAGTCCCTACGGCTAAGGCAGCAACCCTTGCTCCATTTCCAACACGTAGGTCCACTTCACCTCGGGCCAATCTTCTACTTCTACTTAGATCCTGCACATTTGCACAAATGTGAGATCCACATCCAGTATCCAATACCCAAGATGAGGAAGTAGAAAAGTTAGCCTCTATAACAAAAATACCTGAAGTGGAAGTCTTACTTCCCTTTTCCTTAGCAAGTTCTTCAAGATAGAGCTTGCAGTTGCGCTTCCAGTGTCCAGGTTGCTTACAATGGAAGCACTCCCCTTCCTTTGCCACACCACCCTTTGGTTTCAGTGTAGTTGAAGAAGAATTGGCATTGGACTTTCCATTAGCTTTATCCTTTTTCTTGTTGGATTTTCCCTTTCCTTTGCCCTTTTGAACCATCAAAATGGGCTTAGCCTTCTTAAGGTTTTGCTCAGCAGTTCTCAACATGTTGAGCAATTCAGGGAGGGACTTGTCAAGGTCGTTCATGTTATAGTTCATGACGAACTGACTATAGCTTTCAGGCAACGATTACAAGACTACATCAAAAGCCAACTCTTTCTGAAGAGCAAATCCCAAACTCTCAAGATTTTTAATGTACCCAATCATCTTGAGCACATGAGGACCCACGGGACTTCCCTCAGATATCTTGCACTGAAACAATGCCTTAGAGGTCTCAAACCTCTCATGCCTAGCTTGCTCTTGGAAAAGCATTTTGAGATGTTCGATCATATCGAATGCCTCCATGTTCTCATGTTGCTTCTGAAGCTCAGATTCCATGGTAATAAGCATGAGGCATGCAACATCCAAAGCATCATCAGAATGCCTCTTGTGAGCATCCCTTTCAGCTCTTGGAGCAGTGGCAGCAGGCTCATTTGGAATGGGCTGCTCTAGGACATAAGCCTTTCTTTCTTGCTTGAGGACTATCCTCAAGTTTCGGTACCATTTGAGAAAGTTGGTCCCATTCAGTTTTTCCTTCTCAAGGATCGATCGCAACGAAAGTGTCGATGTGTTTTGTGCCATGGTTATCTACAACAGTAAATATGCAGTGTAAGAGTCATGTATTTTAATTCATTTAATAAGGACTTTTATTAAACGATACTCCCACTATTTTCCTCAAAATAATAACCCTCGATATTATTTCGGAACACCTCGGCGCTAAGGTATTCTAGTGGGCCAAGATCCATATTTGACCACAACCTGAGTCAGCTTTGGCTTTTCTCTCAAGTTACAGCTATTTAGGTAGGCAACTCCTTGCCAATTGCATCCCATGCAACTCTTGGATAGTTGGGTGAACAACACTTGTCCAAGCTCATCTCATGAACTTAAGCCCAACTCTATGCCTCTAAGTCCCTAATCCTATTAGGATGACTTAGTTAAGTCGAACCCAAAGTTAGCAGTTTGGATATCACTATTATCCCATCGCGCCTTACCAAGATGAACATAGGTGCTTTGCTTTGGCAAACCCACCTAATGTTGATCAAAGTCTTGACGAGTGCCAACATTTGGAAGGCATCACATTTAATGACTTAATATTTGTTTGAGGGATTTTTCTTTTGATCTCACCAATTTGTTATCTCCGGTTGTCTTATACATGCATCACATACAAATATAAAACATGCATCACATGCTTATAAGAAAATAAACGTGACATGGTTATAGCCCAAACTATGCGATATTCTCAAGCCAATGAGAATATCATAAAAGCCTAAGAAAAGAAAAGGGTCTTCACAAGCTCCTTCTCTTCCTTTCTTGGTTGCCCTTTTTGTTGTCACCTTCTTGGACATACCACCTTGGATGATCCCATAATGTATTATTACATCAATAATAGGAACCTCGAGTTACATTCGAGGGGAGTAAGGTGAGAAGAGAATGTACAATGAGAGTAAAAAGAGAAGGCACGACTCGCAGGCCGTATTTACAAGTACAACCAATCAAGGGCTATAACCATGCACCATGCTTCAAACACCAATCAGCATATCATGTCAAATCTCATTCAACAAAAATGCATGCCAATTGACGCGTGTTGATTAACCAGTTTTTATTTATGTGGCGCTTCGCATACGGCGGTCCCGCTGGCCGGTCAGCGGGCGGTGGTTCCACTGACCGGTCAGCAGACGGGGTCAAGGGGAGCCGCCCTTGCGGGGGGGCGAGGGGGGGCAGCGCCCCCCGGCACAAAAAATTGTCTTACAATTGCTTAGCCCAAAATCTTCTATTTCGAGCAAGTAGGCACCCGAGACTCCTCCATTCGAGCCACCAAAAATACCTTACTTTCGGTGCCCGAACAGGCCGAATCCGAACAAAGCTAGGGTTTTTGCAACTATTGCAAGAATCCTAATCCATATAGGTATCTCATACCAATCAATTTCGGGTTAATCTCATTAACCAATTAGTGTCATTTCTTCATATATGTCATATGTTCATTACGAGTTCCGGTTTCATGCATCATGAATCAATCTAATTAATCATGGCCGAAAAGCAACCGAACACATAACATCATGCGATTCAACACTCAATCCCGATTTAGGGTTTCACCAGTAGCTCTGATACCACTATTGGGTTTCGGGAGCCAAACAGTGCAGCGGAATTTAACCGAAACCCTCCAGGATCCAAGTGAAACGGGGTAAACCGGGTGTTCAAAAATTTTCATACCTAATTTTCGGTTGAGATCTCTCACTCAACTGTAGAGTTGAATCACAAAACTTGAACAGTTGACGTGTTCAAGCTCTCTATGGTATCCACACGAGCCTCTCGGGATCACCACGCTTCCACCGCGTCCCGGCAGATGCGTTTCTCTTGCGCTCGCAGTGCTAGCTTGCGTCCTCCAAGGAATTGCAAGAGAAGAGTGCGGCTGTCCTTTTGGGAGGCTAGGGCAAGGAGACCTACGAATTTCTCACTAGAAGTTGTATTTATAGTGAGACTCAACTTCCAGGCCTAATGGGTTTCAAAGCCCTAATCCAATTAGGCTTTAATTTCGGGCTTAATAATGGCTCAACTATTGGGCCCATTATTAATACGAAATTATTGTGAAACCAAAACCCAAATTATTAGCCCATGCACTCTAATGATCCAAATAGCTCTATGTGTGTGACCCAATAGGCTCTTACCACGTTGGCAATGATCATAAATCACATTTATGATCATAAGCAATGAGCGGTGTCTAGCAACACATCATTGCTACCCAAGTGACAAGATTGTCGATGATTCGACTAAACCTTTATGATCATCACCGATATATGCCATTGTCCCTTTGTCCAAGATATCAAGACTAAGCACGAGACATGGAATGTGTCACTCTCGTATAGCCCAATCTTTGGTTTCTTGATTACCGAGTAGACCAACTTAAACTGATGACATTGATATCGTATATCAACTCATCCGAGCATGGCCATGCATTTTTCTAAGTCTTACTCTATCAAGGGGCCCGAAGATATCACTCCCGTTACATAGGAGGGACAAATCCCATCTTGATCATACAAATCCCTCCGCATGATATGTGACATACCCAATGACCTCCTTCAAGTTCACTCAGTTACGAGCAACAAAGGAAAGTATCAAAGTATGTGACTCACATGTAGGGAACCTTGATGATCTTAGGTCGAAGGACTACATATACCATGATCACTATGAGAATCACTTATGACACTCATATAATGATCCATGTAGTGTTCTCATGGTGGGTCGGTCCAGTACACAAGTTCTCCAACTTGTACCCATATGCAGACTACATATCTCATATTAGTCTCCACATATGCTAGTCGTTATGTATTATTGCAACCCGCTCCACAATAATACTAGACTAGGGACGTTTAAGAATATCATTATTCTAGGGTTATAATTATGTTTGTTAAGTTACGCAGAAGCAAAACAACAAACATAATTGCTAGATTAATGCCTTAATAAAATATCATGACTCAATGTGCAAAAATACATTCATCTCATGATTGGCCTTTTGGGCACAATACTAACAAGTGGGCCGTCTTCGACCAAGAAGGCGAAGATGGACATCCTTCTTCCACCTCCGAAAGACGCAGCGGAGCTTGTCGGTGAGCCTGAAACTCCCGCCGAGCTTCCTGCCGGGGTGGTGACCAGTGCTGCTTCTTTGAGTCCCGCCACATCGGCGGATCTTTTGGGCTCTTTGGCAGGGGGTTCCCCTGCTGGGGATTTAGAAAAATGCCGAAAGGACAAGGGCAAATATATCCCTACCGACATGGTAGAGGTCTGGGACTCTGATGACGACGTTGCTAAGGTTGTGCCAGGTTTGTCTCTTACCCCCTTTTTAGTACTTGCAGCCTTATAGCTTGCATAGGTAAGGAGTTTTGTCTGACGAGACGTATGCTTTGAATTTTGCAGAGTAATTGGCGCCCTCAACTTGGATGGTCAAGCATGCCTGAAGGCGGGCTCTTCAGGATTCCCACATCCCGAAGGATAAGGTTCTAAGGGAGCCGTTCTGGTCTTTCACGGAGGACATGAATCTATTCTCTGAGGATTGCCGGGAAATGGCTCCCCAGATGGGGAGGGGCGTGCTTACTCAGGCTTCCTTTAAGGCAGTTGCCGAGAAGTTTGCCAGCGAGGATACCCTTGCCGCTAAGGTTTCCGAGCCCGCTGCCCAGGTAGTTCTTCAGGCCTCTTCATTCATTTTTTTTTTCACCCTCTTTTTTTTTTCTAAGTGTTTTGGCTTTCCTTGTGCAAATTTGATTGAGTACCTTCTCCCTTTTCGCAGCTTCTGGGGTATAGTGGATACCTTCGAGCTTGGGCAGCAAAGCAATCTTCGGTCCGAGCTTGGGCCGAAGATAAACTGGAGAAGGCCAGGGTCTTCTGCGCCAGCTCGGTTATGAAGAATGCCGAGCTGAGCCGAATAGCCAAGGAGGAGGTTGCCAAGCTTCGGGAGGAATTCTTGAAGGGCCAGGAGGAGCTCTTGAAGGATTTCTCCAAGAAGATGTCCGACCTTGGTGAAAAGGTTGTAAGCTTGACCTCGGCCAACGAGGCCATTCAAAAGGAGAAAGAAGAAGATTCTGCCCTCCTGGCGAAGGCGCTTGCTGACAACGCCGAACTCCAAGCCAAGGTCGAGGCGCTGAAGAAGGGTTCAAAGAAGAAGAAGAAGATAAAGGAGCTGGAGAAGGAGGTTGCAGATCTTCAGAACGAGGTAGACGACTTGGGCGTCGAGAAAGACAAGGCCGTTCAGGCAACTAAGGTTGCCTTTCAGGACGGCTTCTGCCTAGCTCGCCATCAAGTTCTGAAGAAATATCCGGATCTCGACCTTTCCTTCCTGGCTGCCCTGGATATTCCCGAGGGGCCTCGGTGGACCTGGTCGAAAATCGAGCTCCTCAACCTGTCGTTTGCCCCTCCTCCGGCCCCGAAGGTGGATAAAGACACAGGAGCCGGAGCTTCCCATGACGCCGGGGTCCCTTAGATATTCTAGGGCCTTTGCCTTCTTCTTTTTCCTTGTAATTTTTTCTTCTTGTAACCTTCTCCTTGTACCAAGGCCTTCTTCAATAAACTTTTCCTTCCTTTATGACTCGGTTAAGTCTTTGAGCAATAGTTTTTGTTTCCACTTGTCCCGACCACTTTTGGTCAAGGGATTTCGGAAAGGTATGCTTTGCCCGTTTTGTCGGCCAACCTTCGAGTTTTGGGTCTTTGACGAATTCCCTTAGGAAAATTTTAGGCTGCCTTCGTCGGCCGTATTTGATGGACTTCCACTTTTTTGGGCATATAACCCAATCGACTTCGGAAGGAAAATGTGACTTTCGCGAATACACGTTTAAGCTTTGTTCGGCGAGTACTCTCAGATGGGAGAAAACTCCTGCATTTAGAAAAAGTTTCTAACTTGTACAATTTCTCATCAAAATTCTAAGTATAGAATTTCTTCAAGGCATCCGAGTGCCACGTATTTTTCAGTTCTCCCCCTTCGGTGTCGCCAAGCTTGTATACTCCCTTTCGGACCTCGTCAAGGACCAAGTAAGGCCCTTCCCAGTTCGACCGAAGTACCCCATGGGACGGTCTTCGGGGTTCAAATTCGGCCTTTCGGAGGACGAGGTCTCCTTTCTTTATTCCTTTTGGCCTAACGTGCAAATTTGCGGCGATGGCCACTCTTTGCTGGAAGGCCTTCCTTCTGAGCTCGGCCACCTCTCTGTGTTCGTCAATTAGGTCGAGCTTAGTTCTCAATCTGAGGTAGTTCCCTCTTTCGTCGAACACTTGTACCCTGACTGATGGCCGTACTACCTCGATAGGGATAATGGCCTCTGTGCCGAAGACGAGCGAAAAAGGTGTCTCACCGGTGGCCCTTCGGGGTGTTGTCCGATAGCTCCATAACACACTAGGGAGTTCTCCTGGCCATTTTCCCTTTGCTTCCCCCAATCTCTTTTTTAGACCATCTTTTATGGTTCTGTTGGATACCTCTACTTGTCCGTTGCTCTGAGGATGAGCTACCGGGGCGAAGTGCATCTTTATTCCGAGGTCGGTGATGAATTCTTGGAATCCTTTGTCAATAAATTGGGAACCATTGTCGGCCACTATCACCCTCGGTATGCCGAATCTGCATATGATGCTTTTCCAGAAAAATTTTTGTATATCCTTTGCCGAAATGGTTGCCAGGGGCTCTGCCTCAACCCATTTGGTGAAGTAATCTACTGCAACCACGCAGAATTTCACTCCTCCGGGTGCTGTCGGGAGCGGCCCGATGAGGTCAATGCCCCATGCTGCAAAGGGACAGGGGTAGTCAGCCGAGGTTATTAATTCCGAGGGCAACCTTTGAACGTTGGCATGTCTTTGGCAACTGTCACATTTTTGGACAAACTGTCTTGCGTCCTTTCTTAATGTGGGCCAAAAGTACCCTTGGCGGAGTATCACTCCTGCCAAAGCGTCAGTCCCGATGTGGGAACCACAAATTCCCTCGTGGACTTCCTTGAGAATTGTTTGAGTATCCTTTTCGCTGACACACCTTTGCAATGGACTTGCGTATCCCTGTCGGTACAGTTCTTCCCCGATTAGGAAATATCATCCGGAGCGTCTTTGCACTTTTGCTGCTTCGCGAGGGTAATCAAGAAGCTCCGAGGTTGTCGTGCCCTAAACTGCCCCTGGCCCATTTGGGCCTGATTTTTTTAAAACATGCAGCGAAAGTTTTCATTACACAGAAGGGGCTTTTAAAACTCACTAAGACTTATGGGCACGAACCCCTGGATACTTATTGGTACTAGCTCGTTAAGTTCTTTAATTAAGGTTAAGTTGATGTGCTCTCAGAAACAAGCTAGCACCTATGTGGATTTCATGTGTTCATTTTCATGGTCTTTACCGAGCTTAGCCAAGAATATGCATGGCAACTAAAACACCAACTTAAGTTTAAAAACTTATTTTCATGCATATGCTTTGCATGCTTATGTGTTTTGGTGTTCACTAGTGCACATAATCACTTAATGCCTTTAGATGCAACTAATGCTTAGGCATGTATTAATTCACATACGTGCACTTAAATTTCTTATTAGCCAAACTTTACACAAGCATCCAATTTCATGCTTTTTCTAAGTTTACTTGCATGTTCTTTACTAAGTGAGCATACATAGCCAAACATTGCATGCTTTCAACATAGACATGGGCTTATGGGCCTTTTAGTACTTAACATGCATATGGCCCAAAATTAACCAAGAATAAAATCAAATTTTCCAAGTTCTTATTTAAGCCCAAAACGTACATTTAAGCCCAATTTCAACATGCTTCAAGTTTCATGAAAACATAACCCATAAATTCATGCATGGGCCTTGGTAAGTCCACCAAGCAATAAAAATACCCAAAAATGTCCAAGTCCATAATACAAGCCCAAAGCCAAGTTTGGCCAAATTTTAGCTAAGTCCATAATTTGGTCACTAAAGTTAGACCAACAAAAACATGCTTAAAAGCAAGCCATAAATCCACAAAGCCATGGAACACAAATTTCCACCTTAATAGACCTTGTTCCCACAATTCTAAGACTTCAAGTCCTGCACAGAAAGTCCACATTTTTTTTTAGCTTGTTTACAAGCAACTTATATACTTAGAATACTTAGAATATTTTGAGCAATACCATACACAAATCCAACCTTAGCATACAGAAAGAGTACTCAAGACTCTTAGCTTGATCTTTCAAGCAAACCTTTACCTACAAAAGTAGAGTAGGGCGGGTGAGTTATAAAACTCAATAAGGATTCCGTGGCATCCAATGCCTAACTTATGGCCTCCAAGGCCTAACATATGCCAAGAATGTAATGGCAAAATAATCCTTATTCCTGCAAAGAAAACATAAAGACAAAGAAAACAAAAAGATACATGCATATAGCAATAATATCATAATCGGGGGTTAGCATGCACAACAAATCAAAGAAGCACACAAACACACACCACTTAACACTTTGTTCACAGAAGGGCAGCAAGCATCCCTCAAGTTTTAATTCATTAATTTCATATACTTAATGTTTTCGGAGAGCTCACTTAGCATAGGAATTAAGGTGGCCGCCTTAACTCCTAGCCCATAATGCTTGCTTACTTAACTTAGCTCATGAGCAAAACAGAATTGCCGAAGCAATAACATAACTTAAGCCCTCTTAGCACTCCTAGGATCACATGGTTCTTTGACCATCACCTAGGGGCCCGAATACTCACACAAAAAATCCATGGAACTAGGCCATGCAATAAAGTGAGTATAGGAATCCTTACCCACAACACCGAAAGCTTTAGAAGCTTATTTTCCTTCGTTTTCCTTGCTTGTTGACTCTAGAAATTGTTTTCTAGCATAAGAACCAAGATGGGCCAAATTTTATTAGTAACCATAAGGTACCAAGAACACTTGGTGATTAACTCAAATAACACAAAATACCAAGAACACTTGGTGTACACTTACAGAACCTCACAGAAGAGGTAAGGCCAATTTCTTGTGCTTGATGTTCTTCAAGCTTCTTCTTGATTTCTTGCTTCTAATGAACTTAGGAACTCAATCACACAAAGAGCTCCTTGAGTAGAGTTTAAAACCTCCAAGAAATGGAAATGGCCGAATTTTCCTCCTTGGTTTTCTTTGAATTCTTCACCTGATTCTTGCTCTTTATGGTCTTAGAGCTTGAATTCAACCAAGAATACTTGGTTTTAATTTGAGGAAGGATTATTTCTAGCTATGGACGAATATTTAGATGAGGAAAAGAGTTGGAAATGTGTTTGGAATGGTGAGACTTGGTATGGAAGAAAATGGAGAGAGAATGAGAGAGTTTGAGAGCAAATGGCTTTGAATGAGTGGATTGATTATGTTTTAATGTGTGGAAAGGTGATGGCCAGCCATATGGGAAGGAAAATGAGTGTATAATGTGCTTGGAAGAGTGGGAGACAAGATTTAATGGAAGGAAGACTAATTGGAAGACTTTTGTGTAAGTTGGTAGAAAAAGTCAAAAGTAGGAGACACGTAGGTGAAGAAAGAATCCAAAGTCTTGACTAAGGATGGGAGGTGGATTAAAATAGTAGGAAATTAATAATGTGTTTGAAATGAGTGGGAGACAAGATTAAAAGAAATGAAGACTAATTGGAAGACTTTTGGGTAAGTTTAGTAGAAAAAGTCAAAAGTAGGTGAAGAAAGAATCCAAGGTGATGACTAAGGGTGGGAGGTGGATTAAAATAATAGGATTTGGAGGGAGGTGACATAAAATATTGGGAATTGGAGGGGCATGGCTGGCCAAGGCATCCTAGGCCATTTAAAATGGCCTAATTCCCCCTTTAGTCCTCCAACTTTCTAATTTTGGGCAATTGAGCCCAACCACTAAAAATCCCTTTGTTCAATTGAGTCCCTCATCTTTAAAAACCACCATTTTCATTACTATTTCTCTTGGCCTAGGCCAAGCTTATTTTTAAGATGTTCAACACTCAATTATGAACATGCCATATTGTCTCCTCAATTTAATTGAGCTAAATTCCCGATTAAGGAAAAATTCTTATGCTCCAAATCCATTTAACTCGGGACCTAATCACTTTGGATTGTGCGGGCATTACAGAGGTTGTAAGGTACTTCTTTCTAGGATTTTCCCATCCTTCTCCCGAGGCTGCTATGCTCATTATCGCGATGCTCTGGTGGCTCAGTACTTCGGTGAACCTTTTTGATTTGGCTAGACTGTCTGCTTCGGCATTGTCTCGTCGAGGCACATTTTCGATATGCACCACGTCGAACTCCTGGATGAGCTTTGATACAAGCTCATGGTACTTTGCCAAAGTTGGATCTTTTACGCTATAATCCCCCACCATCTGTCGCACCACCAGCTGAGAATCACTGTAGGCCTTCAGGTTCCTTACACCAATCTTTCTGGCAAGGCGTAACCCTGCTATGAGAGCCTCGTATTCTACCACATTTTTAGTGACATTAAACTTGAATTTGATGGCTTTCGTTACTTCTATGCTTTCGGGGCCACGAATAACTACCCCAACTCCCTGGTGTTCGGAGCGAAAGGCCCCATCTACAAACAGAGTCCATTCTGGCTCACTTTTGCCAAGGTCCGATTGATCACATTCAGTAAATGGTACCTCGGCAATGAAGTCTGCTAGAGCTTGGACTTTTATTGCTTTCATCGGCTCGTAAGTAATATCATACTCGCTGAGCTCTATGCACCACTTGGAAAGCCTTCTCGAATGATCTACTCTCTTCATGACATCCGGAAGAGGTAGGCTACTTCGGATAATAATAGGGTGAGCTTGAAAATACGGATGCAGTCTTCTGCTTGCTAGCACTAGGGCATAGATAGCTTTTTGCAGTAGAGGATACCTGATTTCGGCGCCATGCAGGGACTTGCTCACGTAGTATACTGGCCATTGCTCCACCCCCTCTTCCTTCACAAGAACCGAGCTTAGTGCCTTTTCAGTAACAGCGAGGTATAGCACAAGGGGTTCTCCTTCTCGTGGTTGCCGAAGAGTGGGTAGACGGGCCAGATAAATTTTGAGCTCTTCCCAGGCCTTTTGGCAATCCTCATTCCAAGGATGGTCATCGCTTCCGAGGTTGCCACCATTTTTTGCTGCCTTGGTGAGAACCTTAAAGAATGCTCGGCAGTGATCCCCATACCTGGAAATGAATCTGCTAAGGGACGTTATTCTCCCAGTGAGCCTTTGCACATCCTTTGTTGTAACAGGAGTTCGGAATTCAAGTAGTGCTTTGACTTTTTCCGGGTTGGCATCGATACCTCTTTCCGATACCATGAACCCAAGGAACTTGCCTGAGCTTACGCCGAAGACGCATTTTTCCGGATTAAGGCGAATTCCGAATGCTCTAAGTTGGTGGAAAGTTTCCTCCAAATCCGTGACATGACCGCCAGGCATCTTGCTCTTGACTATCATGTCATCGACATAGACTTCCATGTTTCTCCCTATTTGGTTTTTGAAGACCTTGTTCATCAGCCTTTGGTAGGTAGCTCCTGCATTTTTAAGCCCGAAGGGCATTCTGACGTAGCAGTATGTACCGACTTCGGTGATGAAGGCGGTTTTCTCCTCATCTTCGGGATCCATTCTGATTTGATGATACCCACTGAAGGCGTCGAGGAAGCTCAGGAGTCCATACTCAGCAGTTGAGTCTACCAACTGGTCTATTGGCGGGAGAGGATACGAATCTTTAGGGCAAGCATCATTTAAGTTCCGGAAGTCGATGCACATTCGGAGCTTGTTGCTTCCTTCCTTTGTGGCGATAACCACATTGCTTAACCATTCGGGGTACTTGACCTCCCTGATTACGCCCGCATCTATCAAGTGCTGGACTTCGGTTTTGATGAAGTTGTTTTTGTGTACCGAGAGGCTTCGCTTTTTTTGGCGAACAGGCCTTGCCTCTGGGCTCACTTTAAGGCTATGCTGTATTATGCGGGGGTCTACCCCAGGCATGTCTCTCGGCGAGTAGGCAAACAGATCTTTATTCATCAGTAGGAAAGATACAAGTTTTTCCTTGTCACCTTCGGCCAATTTTTTCCCTATTCGGGTATTTCGGCCTGGGACAAGCTCTATTTCTTCCGTTTCTATTTTCTCAGGATCTTCTGTTCCTTTCAACTCTTCTGCGGGCAAGTCCTTCGTTTCCGTGGTCTACGCACAGTTCGTCACAGGGGCTTTCCTCACCTTAACGAACACTTTCCTCACCTCCCCCTGGTCGATGAAGATTTCAGCTTCTCCATCCTTGGTGGCAAAGGTGACAGTCAGGTACTTCACATCCGGGCGGATGTGGAGGTTCCCTTGCATTTGCCTTCCAAGAATGGCATTGTATGAGGAAGGGACATCTATGACGATGAACCTTATTATTACAAAGGCAAACAACTCATCCTTGTTGCTCACCGAAGTTCCTGATGGCCTGGGGCCTCATAGCTTATAGTCATGGTGACTGGTGGAGAGACTTCTGGGAGGAAGAACGCCTGGTCGACTGGGCCGCCTAAAGGAGAGTGCCTGAAAGCTCAGAAACAAAAGGCTAGGAGGCCCCCGGAGTGTTTTTCCGGGGGGGGAGCCTCCGACGCCCAAGTCAGTGGTGGCCGAGAGAAAGGCAGAAAAGATAGCACAAAGGGCTGAGGAGTTTTGCCTGGTAATGGGAACCGTATTTTGCCAGCCAACCCACCCCCTGTCTGGTATTAAGTCCTGGTATTTATAGGAGTGCCTAGCCCGTTCAGATCGCGACACGTGTTCGGTCGGATGTTCCTGAATTTCTGGGCGTAGGGGACAGATAGTTGGTAGCAGGTTGCCTTGAGCCATGTGCTGAGACGGGCCATGATGTGATTTTGATGGCGTCAGCGTGGTAGAGCGCCTTTTGAGGCGGCTTGCGGCGTCTGTGAATGGATGTGCCAGAGGCTTCCTTAAATGCTTCCATAAATACCCCTGCCGTACTCCCGAGGTCCCTGGGTGAGGTCGTCCTTTGGTACGGACAGAGCCTCTTCGGGAAACAAGCCCTGAGTTCGGGGTTTCCCAGCTTCAGGGAGTTCCGCCTTCGGGGATATCATGTCCGGCACGCTATGTTAGGTGCCACTTTTCCGAAGGCGATCTGTTCACGACCCTGGGGGGGCGAGTAGTGTCCTGGCATGCCGGGCTCGGAGCTCCTCGGCTATCTCCCAAGGTGCCTGATCACACCTTTTCTCGGGTAGCGCCAGCTTCTTCTGGCCATGACTGTGGCAGGGAGTTCGGCCAGATAGAGGCGATAGCCTTTGGCTATCAGTTCCTGTTAGCATCAATGGGGGATCAATCCAGTCGAGCACGGGGAGTTCGGATGGTCCTACTCCAAAGGTTGGAGAAGTGACAGACTTGAGGTCACTCCTTGAGATACCCAGACTCGGTAGCAGGTGTGAGAATAGGACGTCCGCGTTTGAACCATCATCAAGCAATACTCTCTTGACGTCCTAGCCGCTTATCCTTGCCATAACCAGCAGTGGATCATCATGGGGAAATATGACGGTGGACCCATCTCTCCGAACCAGCTTTTTTGATGGGTTCCCATGTTCCATTACCGAAATCTCCCTTGCCTTTCTCTTCCTTTCTGCCGATGGTAGTCCTGTTGTGATCATTTGTATCACTCCTGCCTGGTGTGGTGGACGCCTTTTTGGACTTCAGTTCCGGCGTCTGTTAGAGTCATACTCCTCATCATCTCATTTCCCCTCCTCTTCTCTTCTCCCCTTCGGGGAGGGCATCCGCAGGTAGCGTCGGAGTTGACCTTGCTTTATCAGGGATTCAATGTACTTCCTCAGCTGGAAGCAGTCCTCGATATCGTGCCCGTGGTCCCGATGGAATTGGCAGAATTTTTTCATGTTCTTTTTGTTATCTGAGGTCATGGCCTTCGGTCGCTGGATCTGAGCTCCCTGCCTTTCCATGGCCATGAGGATGTTCGTTCTTATGGTGTTCAGGGGAGTGAAAGGCAATGGCTTCCTTCCCTTAGGCTTTCGAGGTTGTCCCCCTGCTTCGGTTGGATAGCGAGTTTGCTGGCCCGGCCCCTCGGTGCGAATGTGGTCAAATTTTGGACCTCCCATTCTTAGTTCTTCAGCAGTCATGTGCTATTCAGCCCTTCGGTAAAATTCACCGAGTGTGTCGGGGGGATCCTTGGAGAATTCATAGAACAACTGGGACTCTCTCCGAAGTCCTCGTGTCATGGCCAGGATATGTATTTCTGGCCTGAAGTCTGGGACACTCAAGGCTTCCTTGTTAAACTTTTCGACATAGTCGCGAATGGTTTCCCCATTTTTCTGCGCTATATCAAACATTTGGACTGGCATCTTCACCGTTGGCCGACTCCCAATGAACTGCTGTGTGAAGGCAGTAGACAACTCTTGGAACTCCACGATGGTTCCAGGAGCCAATGAGTTGTACCACGTCATTGCTGGTCCGGCGAGGGTGACCTCAAAACACTTGCACAAGGTGGCGTCATCAGCGCTGTGCAGGACCATGCTGCACTTGTATTTGGTCAGATAAGCCTAGGGGTCAGTTTGGCCATCGTAGGTCTCCAACCGAGGTACCCGAAAGTCGCTCGGCATGGGTGCTTCAACCACCACTCGGGTGAATGGTGATTCATCTCCATTGAAGGTTTCTAACAACCTGGCCCAGATAGGCTTTCGAGCTACCTGCCTCTCCACTCTTTCTAACCTTTTTAAGATTTTCTCCACAAGGTGTGTGGCACTAGGCTCTTCCTCCTACTGTCTATAGGTTTCCAAGAATGGAGACTGACGTCTTTTCTTCTGGGAGTGACTCCGGCGCCGAGGAGATGGCGATTTCTCTTCAGGTGAGGAACTCCTTCGACGGGGAGTTCTGAGTCATTTTAACCCTGTTTCTCCCGCAGGTCGCGTCGCGAGGGGTATGTTTTCCATCGAGGACTCATCTCATAGGTCTCCGCTTCCTGAACTTCGGTGAGTTGACTTGGGGCTCTTCTCTCGACGAGGTACTGGCGAGGAGGGCCTTCGGCCCTGAGTTGGCTGCGGCCATCTCCGATCTAACTATTATGTCATTTCAGCCAGGACAGAGCATTGGAACTCGCGCAGGAAGCCCATAGTAACAGTCAGAGGACGTTCATCCTCAGGCAAGGAAGTCCCTGCTACAGTTTGTTCGGTTGCCGGTTGAACCTCTAGCGCAGACGGGGACTTTGGAAGTCCCTTGTCCTTAGAACATTGAGTTTCAATGACGGCGACTTGGGGGTGGATTCCCACAGACGGTGCCAAATGATGCCCAGCAGCATCTTCACTATGTGACATGGTGACATCGGGAGGGACTTCCATTGAGGGAGAACGTTTGAAGGGGAGATTTCCCAGGGGGAGCTGCCTGAAAGACTCAGAAAATAGAGGTTAGGAGGTCCCTGGAGCCTTTTTCCGAGTAGGAGCCTCCGACGCCCAAGTCAGTATTTTAGAGGTACAGAAAGAGAGTATTAAGGGCCCAAGATTCTTGCTGTTGTGTTTTCTTTTGAGGGAGAGAAGAGCCTCCTTTGCTGAAGCCGTTTCCCTGATATATGTAAGAGGAGGTGGCCCGTTCAGATTGTGACACGTGTTCGGTCATATATAATCTGTCCTTTCTGGGCGTGGGGGCCTCTAGCCGCCTGCGGGCTCCTCTGGCCACGGGCTAAGGCGAGCATAGCCCTTCATGACAAGACATAGACGGCGTCGGTGTGTCAGAGCGCGTATTAGGGCGGCGTGTAGCGTGCGTGGGCAACATGTCAGAGGCTCCTAAATTGCTTCTGTCGTACCCCTAAGGTCCCTTTGGTTGAGGTCGCCCTTCAGAGTGAAAGACCTTTTCCCGGAGTCGTACCAGTAGCTCAAGGGATCCCCTAGCTTTGAAGTTACTCCTTCAAGGCGATTCTCTCCTGCTGAAGGCGGCCGGTCCTTCTTCCCCAAGGCCAGTTTGATCACCTTCCCGAGGGAGGCAATACGGTAGTTTCCCGAGGTTGGTACTGTCATCCTCGGGGGCCCTGGTGGACTACCGAGATCGTGTACCCAAGGCGTCAGACTCCCTCCTTTCCGAGGTCAGTACCGGCGTTCCTCGTGGGTGATTCCGAATTTTCCCGAGCGTGGTGTTTGGCCAAAGTCCCCGGGTGGTCGGGGTGATAGCACTTCGGCTATCAAGTGTAAGTATAGAATGACATATATGAAAAACTCTAGAAAGAAACTTACTCTCTTCAGTTTTCTTCTTGAAAGCCCATTTGCACCCTATGGGTTTTATCCCTTCAGGTGGGTCAACCAAAGTCCCTACTTGGTTTTCATACATGGATTCCATCTCGGATTTCATGGTCACTAGCCACTTCTCAGAGTCAGGCCCCGACATAGCTTGTTGGTAGGTTGTGGGCTCATCCTAATCCATGAGCATCACATCACCAGTGTGAGTCATGAGAAATCCATATCTCTCGGGCTCACGCCGAATCCTACCAGATCTACGTGGGCTCTGTGCTACAGGAATAGACTTTTGAACCACAACATCTTGTAGTGTCTGTTTAGGTTCCATTTCAGGTTCGATATCTCCTTGTTGTTCTTGAATTTCTTCAAGTTCTACTTTTCTCCCACTAGTTCCTTTAGAGATACACTCTTTCTCTAAAAAGACACCAGTTCGAGCAACAAACACTTTTTGCTCAGAAGGATTGTAGAAATAGTAACCCTTTGTTTGTTTGGGATGCCCAAAAAAAAGGCATTTTTGAGATTTGGGCCCTAGTTTGTCAGAGGATTGACATTTCACATAAGCGTCACAGCCCCAAATCTTTATAAAAGACAAATTGGGACGCCTCCCACTCCATATCTCATATGGTGTCCTTTCAACCGATTTGGATGGAACTCGGTTTAGCGTAAAAGCAGCTATCTCTAGAGCTTGTCCCCAAAAGGAGTTTGGAAGGTCAACTTGACTCATCATGGAGCAAACCATGTCTAATAGAGTTCTAGTTTTCCTTTCGAATACACCATTCCATTGAGGTGCACCTGGTGGAGTGAGTTGTGATACTATACCACACTCCTTCTGACAGTCAGGGAATTCTTAATCCAAGTACTCTCCACCTCGATCTGATCGAAGCACTTTGATACTCTTCCCGAGTTGATTTTCTACTTCATTCTAGAATTCTTTGAACTTTTCAAAGGATTCTGACTTGTGTCTCATAAGATACACATAGCCATATCTGCTGAAGTCATCAGTGAAAGTAATGAAGTATTGAAAACCTCCTCTAGCATGTGTAGACATAGGGCCACATACATCACTATGTATGAGTCCTAGTAAGTCAATAGCCCTTTCACTTTGCCCTATGAATGGGGCTTTGGTCATCTTGCCCAACAAACATGACTCACATGCCTCATATGATTGAAAATCAAATGAGTCTAAGAGTCCATCCTTATGGAGCTTAGATATGCGGGTCTCATTTATATGGCCCAAGCGACAGTGCCAAAGATAGGTCGGGTTTGAATCCTTTACTTTGGCCTTCTTGGTATTCACATTATAGATTGGATCTTCAAGGTCTAGAACATACAACTCATAGCTAAGTTGAGAGCTGCCATAAAAGATTTCATTCAAATAAATAGAACAACATTTATCCTTTATTATAAATGAAAAACCTTTCTTGACCAAACAAGAAACAGAAATCAAATTTCTACTAATAGTAGGCACAAAGTAGTAGTTGTCTAATTCTAAAACTAATCCACTAGGTAAAGTGAGAACATAAGTCCCTACGGCTAAGCCAACAACCCTTGCTCCATTTCCAACACGTAGGTGAACTATAGCTTTCAGGCAATGATTGCAAGACTACATCAACAACCAACTCTTTCTGAAAAGCAAATCCCAAACTATTAAGATTCCCAATATACCCAATCATCTTGAGCACATGAGGACCCACGGGACTTCCCTCAGACATCTTGCACTGAAACAATGCCTTAGAGGTCTCAAACCTCTCATGCCTAGCTTGCTCTTGGAAAAGCATTTTGAGATGTTCAATCATATCGAACGCCCCCATGTTCTCATGTTGCTTCTGAAGCTCAGATTCCATGGTAATAAGCATGAGGCATGCAACATCCAAAGCATCATCAGAATGCCTCTTGTGAGCATCCATTTCAGCTCTTGGAGCAGTGGCAGCAGGCTCATTCAGAAAGGGCTGCTCTAGGACATAAGTCTTTCTCTCTTGCTTAAGGACAATCCTCAAGTTTCGGTACTATTTGAGAAAGTTGGTCCCATTCAGTTTTTCCTTCTCAAGGATCAATTGCAACAAAAGTGTCAATGTGTTTTGTGCCATGGTTATCAACAACAGTAAATATGCAGTGTAAGAGTCATGTATTTTAATTCATTTAATAAGGACTTTTATTAAGTTATACTCCCACTATTTTCCTTAAAATAATAACCCTCGATATTATTTCAGAACACCTCGGTGCTAAGGTATTCTAGTGGGCCAAGATCCATATTTGACCACAACTTGAGTCAGCTTTGGCTTTTCCCTCAAGTTATAGTTATTTAGGTTGGCAACTGATGGGTTTCGGGAGCCAAACAGCGCAGCAGAATTTAACCGAAACCCTCCAGGATTCAAGTGAAACGGGGTAAACCGGGTGTTCAAAAATTTTCATACCTAATTTTCGGTTGAGATCTCTCACTCAACTGTAGAGTCAAATCACGAAACCTGAACAGTTGACGTGTTCAGGCTCTCTATGGTATCCACACGAGCCTCTCGGGATCACCACGCCTCCACCATGTCCCGACAGATGCGTTTCTCTTGTGCTCGCAATGCTAGCTTACGTCCTCCAAGGAATTGCAAGAGAAGAGTGCGGGTGTCCTTTTTGGGAGGCTAGGGCAAGGAGACCTATGAATTTCTCACTTAAAAGTTGTATTTATAGTGAGACTCAACTTCCAGGCCTAATGGGTTTCAAAGCCCTA
Organism: Aquilaria sinensis; assembly: GCA_005392925.1. NCBI lineage: Eukaryota > Viridiplantae > Streptophyta > Magnoliopsida > Malvales > Thymelaeaceae > Aquilaria > Aquilaria sinensis. The sequence goes on from SMDT01000730.1 coordinate 28,849, forward strand.
ATCCAATTAGGATTTAATTTCGGGCTTAATAATGGCTCAACTCTTGGGCCCATTATTAATACGAAATTAAAGTGAAACCATATCCCAAATAATTAGCCCATCCATTCTAATGATGCAAATAGCTCTATGTGTGCAACCCAATAGGCTCTTGTCACGTTGGCAATGATCATAAATCACGTTTATTATCATAAGCAATGAGCGGTTTCTAGCAACACATCATTGCTACCCAAGTGACAAGATTGTCGGTGATTTGACTAAACCTTTATGATCATCACCGATATATGCCATTGTCCCTTTGTCCAAGATATCAAGACTAAGCACGAGACATGGAATGTGTCACTCTCATATAGCCCAATCTTTGGTTTCCTGATTACCGAGCAGACTAACTTAGGCTGATGACATTTATATCGTAATCAACTCATCTGAGCATGGCCATGCATTTTTCTAAGTCTCACTCTATCAAGGGGCCCGAAGATATCACTCCCGTTACATAGGAGGGACAAATCCCATCTTAATCATACAAATCCCTCCGCATGATATGTGACATACCCAATGGCCTCCTTCAAGTTCACTCAGTGATGAGCAACAAAGGAAAGTATCAAAGTATGTGACTCACATGTAGGGAACCTTGATGATCTTAGGTCGAAGGACTTCATATACCATGATCACTATGAGAATCACTTATGACACCCATATAACGATCCATGAAGTGTTCTCATGGTGGGTCGGTCCAGTACACAAGTTCTCTAACTTGTACCCATATGTAGACTACATATCTTATATTAGTCTCCACATATACTAGTCGTTATGTATTATTGCAACCCGCTCCACAATAATACTAGACTAGGGATGTTTAAGAATATCATTATTCTAGGGTTACAATTATGTTTGTTAAGTTACGCAGAAACAAAACAACAAACATAATTGCTGGATTAATGCCTTAATAAAATATCATGACTCAATGTGCAAAAATACAATCATCTCATGATTGGCTTTTGGGCACAACACTAACAATCTCCCACTTGCACTAAAGCCAATCATCCATGTATCTAATACCGATGGACCTAGAATGGCTATCATGCTTTTGCTGCGTAAGGGGCTTTGTCAGTGGATCAGCAATGTTGCTGTCTGTCGAAGTCCTGCATATCCTTACATCACCCCTCTCGATGATCTCCCTGATGAGATGATAGCGTCGGAGTATGTGTTTGGATCGCTGGTGAGATCGAGGTTCCTTAGCCTGTGCGATTGCTCCATTGTTGTCACAATAGAGCTCTATCGGGTCGGCAATGCTTGGAACCACTCCAAGTTCAGTGATGAACTTCTTGATCCAAACTGCCTCCTTCGCAGCATCAGAGGCGGCAATGTACTCAGATTCTGTTGTAGAGTCAGCTACTGTCTCTTGCTTTGAACTCTTCCAGCTCACAGCACCACCACCAATACAAAACACATAACCAGATTGCGATCTAAAATCATCCTTATCGGATTGGAAGCTTGCATCGGTGTAACCCCTTACAACGAGCTCATCTTCACCTCCAAAGACCAAGAATGCATCCTTAGTCCTTCGTAAGTACTTAAGGATGTTCTTAACAGCTGTCCAGTGACTCTCACCAGGGTTCGATTGGTACCTACTCGTCATGCTTAAGGCATATGAGACATCAGGACGAGTACATATCATGGCATACATGATAGATCCAATTGCTGAAGCATATGGAATCTTACTCATGCGCTCTCTCTCCTCGGGTGTACTCGGACACTGAGATCTAGAAAGAGTTATACCATGTGACATGGGCAAGAATCCTTTCTTGGAATCTTGCATGCTAAACCTCTTTAGCACCTTGTCAATGTATGTACTTTGACTTAGGCCAAGAAGCTTTCTAGATCTATCTCTATAGATCCTGATGCCTAACACATAGGCTGCTTCACCCAAGTCCTTCATAGAGAAACATTTCCCCAGCCAAGTCTTCACAGACTGTAGCTCAGGAATGTCATTCCCGATGAGTAGTATGTCATCTACATACAACACCAAGAAGACAATAGCGCTCCCACTAACCTTCTTGTAGACACAAGGTTCATCTTCATTTTTGATAAAACCAAACTCTTTGATTGCTTCATCAAAACGAAGATTCCAACTTCGAGAAGCTTGCTTCAGTCCATAAATGGACCTTTGCAACTTGCACACTTTATTGGCATTCTCAGGAGTGACAAAACCCTCAGGTTGTGTCATGTACACATCCTCAAGTAGCTTTCCATTTAGGAATGCAGTTTTGACATCCATTTGCCATATCTCATAATCATAGTGTGCAGCAATAGCAAACAAAATTCGGATGGATTTAAGCATAGCAACTGGTGAAAAAGTTTCATCATAGTCAATACCATGAATTTGCTTGAAACCTTTTGCAACCAATCGTCCCTTAAAGGTAATCACATTACCATCCATGTCAGTTTTCTTCTTGAAAACCCATTTGCACCCTATGGGTTTTACCCCTTCAGGTGGGTCAACCAAAGTCCATACTTGGTTTTCATACATGGATTCCATCTCGGATTTCATGGCCACTAGCCACTTCTCAGAGTCAGGCCCCGACATAGCTTGTTGGTAGGTTGTGGGCTCATCTTGATCCATGAGCATCACATCACCAGTGTGAGTCACGAGAAATCCATATCTCTCGGGCTCACGCCGAATCCTACCAGACCTACGTGGGCTCTGTGCTACAGGAACAGACTCTTGAACCACAACATCTTGTGGTGTCTGTTCAGGTTCCATTTCAGGTTCGATGTCTCCTTGTTGTTCTTGAATTTCTTCAAGTTCTACTTTCCTCCCACTAGTTTCTTTAGAGATAAACTCTTTCTCTAAAAAGACACCAGTTCGAGCAACAAACACTTTTTGCTCAGAAGGATTGTAGAAATAGTAACCCTTTGTTTCTTTGGGATACCCAACAAAAAGGCATTTTTGAGATTTGGGCCCTAGTTTGTCAGAGGATTGATGTTTCACATAAGCGTCACAGCCCCAAATCTTCATAAAAGACAAATTGGGATGCCTCCCACTCCATATCTCATATGGTGTCTTTTGAACCGATTTAGATGGAACTCGGTTTAGTGTAAAAGCGGCTGTCTCTAGAGCATGTCCCCAAAAGGAGTTTGGAAGGTCAGCTTGACTCATCATAGAGCGAACCATGTCTAACAGAGTTCGATTTCTCCTTTCAGATACACCATTCCATTGAGGTGTACCTGGTGGAGTGAGTTGTGATACTATACCACACTCCTTCAGATAGTCAAGGAATTCTCGATCCAAGTACTCTCCACCTCGATCTGATCGAAGCACTTTGATACTCTTCCCGAGTTGATTCTCTACTTCATTCTTGAATTCTTTGAACTTTTCAAAGGATTCTGACTTGTGTCTCATAAGATACACATAGCCATATCTGCTGAAGTCATCAGTGAAAGTAATGAAGTATTGGAAACCTCCTCTAGCTTGTGTAGACATAGGGCCACATACATCACTATGTATGAGTCCTAGTAAGTCATTAGCCCTTTCACTTTGCCCTGTGAATGGGGCTTTGGTCATCTTGCCCAACAAACATGACTCACATGTCTCATATGATTCAAAATCAAATGAGTCCAAGAGTCCATCCTTATGGAGCTTGGATATGCGGGTCTCATTTATATGGCCCAAGCGACAGTGCCAGAGATAGGTCGGGTTTGAATCATTTAATCTGACCTTCTTGGTATTCACATTATAGATTGGATCTTCGAGGTCTAGAACATACAACCCATTGCTAAGTTGAGCACTACCATAAAAGATTTCATTCAAATAAATAGAACAACATTTGTCCTTTATTATAAATGAAAAACCTTTCTTGTCCAAACAAGAAACAGAAATCAAATTTCTACTAATAGTAGGCACAAAGTAGCAGTTGTCCAATTCTAAAACTAATCCACTAGGTAAAGTGAGAACATAAGCCCCTACGGCTAAGGCAGCAACCCTTGCTCCATTTCCAACACGTAGGTCCACTTCACCTCGGGCCAATCTTCTACATCTACTTGGATCCTACACATTTGCAAAAATGTGAGATCCGCATCCAGTATCTAATACCCAAGATGAGGAAGTAGAAAAGTTAGCCTCTATAACAAGAATACCTGCAGTAGAAGTCTTACTTCCCTTTTCCTTAGCAAGTTCTTCAAGATAGAGCTTGCAGTTTCGCTTCCAGTGTCCAGGTTGCTTACAATGGAAGCACTCCCCTTCCTTTGCCACACCACCCTTTGGTTTCAGTGCAGCTGAAGAAGAACTAGCATTGGACTTTCCATTAGCTTTATCCTTCTTCTTGATTCATGAATTTTATTTTTGTTCTTTTTGTTTGATAAAAGATGAACCAAAAAGTAATTATTTAACCAAAATTTTATTTATTTAATAAAGAAACCAAAGATTTATATGTATATTTTTTATAAAAAAAACAAAAGAAAAAGTCTTGATATTTATATATTTATTTTATTTTGATAAAAGATTTTTAAAGTAATTATCTAATTTATAAGTCTAAAAAAATACATCTAATTAATAAGTATAAAATATTTAAAGAGAATTTGATTCTTTTCTTTTTATTTTTATTTTATTTTTTTGAAATCACTTGGCTAATATTTATATTTGTTTAGTAAAGGAATCAAAAAGTTATATTTTTTTATTATTTTAAAAGAAATAACTAAAATATAAATTCTTAATTTTCATATATTTCTTTTAAAAAGGTTTTGTTTTCATTTTTTATTCTTTTTTTTTACTGGATTAAAATAATTAATTTTATTTTATACTTTATTTAAAAATATATTTTTTTATTTTCCAAGCCACGGATCCTGCCCGATCATTTGGACATGGAGTTAAAATTTTTTATTAATTGTTTATTTAATTAATTATTAATTCTAATCATAATTTTTATTGGATTTTTATTATTATTTTTCTTGAATTTTTTTAATTATTACTTTAAAAATATATTTAAAAATAGAATTGATTTTTTTTTGTATTTTTAGAATTATTTAATTATGATTTTTTATTAATTTTTAACAAAAGGAATAAAAAGTTAACTTTTTGTTATCTTTAAAGAAATAATAAAAAAATGTATTCCAAAATAACAAAAGATAATTGACTTTTTAAAAAATGATTTTTATTAGCCTTAATAATTATTCACATAAAATTCTTCTTTCTTTTTTTTTTTATTTTTGTTTTGATAATAATTTGTTATTATTATTTTTTAAAAAAAAAATTAAAAGTGAAATAAATTTAATCACAAAAAAAAATAGACAATTAATAATAATAAAGTGGGGCTTTTTGGCCATCCACTTTAATAACACAATAATAATAGCAACAATAATAAAAATTAGCAAAGTTAGTAAAGTTAGTTGTTAATAACAATAATAACAATAAAAGGTTAGTAAGTTAGTAAGTTAGTAACAATTATAGCAATAATAAAAGGTTAGTAAGGTTAGTAAGTTAGTAACAATTATAACAATAATAAAAGGTTAGTAAGGTTAGTAAGTTAGTAACAATTATAACAATAATAAAAGGTTAGTAAGGTTAGTAAGTTAGTAACAACTATAACAATAATAAAAGGTTAGTAAGGTTAGTAAGTTAGTAACAATTATAACAATAATAAAAGGTTAGTAAGGTTAGTAAGTTAGTGAGGTTAGTTGAATTAGTAAGTAAGTTAATTAATAACAACAATAAAAAAAGGTTAGTAATAATAATAACAATAATAAATAAACAAGTAAAGATAAAAGGGTTAGTAATTAATTCTGCAAGAACAAAATAAAAGGTTAGTGACCAAAGAGAAAGAAATTGAAAAGATGAAGGAGTAAATCAAGGTTTTACCTTTGAAATCAAATTTTGAATTTGCTGGGAACGTGAAACAGAGCACACGCGAGGGAGGAGGGGGGGGACGGAGCGCGGCGACGGCGTGGCGGCAGCACGGCGGCGGCGTGGCGAGACGACGACGGTGGAGACGCGGTGGCGAAGAGGCGGGGAGGTGGCGCAACGGAACGGGAGAGGACACGGCGGCGTCGGAGGGAGGAAAAGGAAAAGAAGGAACGGCGACGGCGGGGCTCGGGGATAACGGCGATGGCGAGTAACGACGGCAGGGCTCGGGGATGGGAGTGAAGGAAACGAAAGGGGGAAGATGGCTAAAGCGTCAAACGGCCAAACTTTTGAGATTTTCTGGGCAGAGGGAGGAGAGGCTAGGGACTAAGGCTGCGATTTTCCCTTTTTTTAAAACGGAGCTCTAATCTTTCTTTCTATTTTTTTCATGCCTTCTTCACATATTTTGGACCCCTATTTATAGGGGAAGGGGTTCTGGACTGTTCAAAATTAAAAATTAATTAAATTCAAACTTATCTTTTAATTTGGTAAAATGACAGTTTCAGTCCTTTACGTCTCTCAGACTCTGGATAAGTTTCAGAAGCTTCTGATTTTGACAATTTTGTCGTTTTCTGTCAATTTGGGCCAGAAACGTCCGTCTGGCCCAAAATTGATGCGAAAAATTACCCAATGCTCCTGGAACTTTCAGAATTTGTCAATTTTTCCCAAAACTTCTCAATTTTGTCATTTTTACCTCAAACTTTTTAATTTTGTCATTTTTATGGAATTTTCTTTTTTCTTTCAAACATACACATATACACACATATATCATTTTAAATCAAATCTTCACAAAACAAAACAAACAAAAAACAAATGTATTTTAAAGTAATTAAAAAATTTTAGTAATAATAATAATAATAATAATAATAATAATAATAATTTTTATTTAATTAATTTTTTTTAAAATTTTTTAATGGCCGGACGAAATTGGGTGTCAACAGCTGCCCCCCTTTGCATGCTTCATGGGACATGATGTATGCAAAGTCGTTACCAAATTTCGTCCGGCTTAGCTAGGCATTGAAAACCTTCTCACCGCCTAAATTATTAGGTTATGGAATCTTCTTTAGAGCCTCTGCGATAGAAACTCTCCTATCGTTGAAGGGAAAATTTGATAATTGATTGGTTGGTTGAGGTTAAGGAACTCTCCTTAGAACCTCGACGATAGGAACTTTCCTATCGTTGAAAAAATTGATTGATTGAATGAGGTTAAGGAACTCTCCTTAGAACCTTTGCGATAAGAACTCTCCTATTGTTGAAAGAAAAATTGATTGAATGAGGTTAAGGAACTCTCCTTGAACCTCGACGATAGGAACTTTCCTATCGTTGAAAGTAAAATTGATTGAATGAGGTTAAGGAACTCTCCTTGAACCTCGACGATAGGAACTTTCCTATCGTTGAAAATTTGATTGAATGAGGCTTAAGGAACTCTCCTTGAACCTCGGCGATAGGAACTTTCCTATCGTTGAAAGTAAAATTGATTGAATGAGGTTAAGGAACTCTCCTTGAACCTCGACGATAGGAACTTTCCTATCGTTGAAAGTAAAATTGATTGAATGAGGTTAAGGAACTCTCCTTGAACCTCGACGATAGGAACTTTCCTATCGTTGAAAGAAAAATTGATTGATTGATTTTGAGGTTAAGGAACTCTCCTTAGAACCTCAGCGATAGGAACTTTCCTATCGTTGAAAGAAAAATTGATTGAATGAGGTTAAGGAACTCTCCTTAGAACCTCGACGATAGGAACTCTCCTATCGTTGAAAGTAAAATTGATTGTTGAAATTGATGAGGTTAAGGAACTCTCCTTGAACCTCGACGATAGGAACTTTCCTATCGTTGAAAGTAAAATTGATTGAATGAGGTTAAGGAACTTTCCTTTGAACCTCGACGATAGGAACTTTCCTATCGTTGAAAGTAAAATTGATTGAATGAGGTTAAGGAACTCTCCTTGAACCTCGACGATAGGAACTTTCCTATCGTTGAAAGTAAAATTGATTGAATGAGGTTAAGGAACTCTCCTTAGAACCTCGACGATAGGAACTTTCCTATCGTTGAAAGTAAAATTGATTGAATGAGGTTAAGGAACTCTCCTTGAACCTCGACGATAGGAACTTTCCTATCGTTGAAAGTAAAATTGATTGAATGAGGTTAAGGAACTCTCCTTGAACCTCGACGATAGGAACTTTCCTATCGTTGAAAGTAAAATTGATTGAATGAGGTTAAGGAACTTTCCTTGAACCTCGACGATAGGAACTTTCCTATCGTTGAAAGTAAAATTGATTGAATGAGGATTAAGGAACTCTCCTTGATCCTCGACGGTAGGAATTTTCCTGATCGTTGAAGAAAAATTGATTGATTGAGGCTTAAGGAACTTTCCTTAGAACCTCGAGCGAAATTTATATGAAAGGAATTAGAATTGGAATAATTTTCTTCGAAAGTATGAATTTGCATAATAGGCGAGTGTGAAACTTTAGACTTCGATAAAATGAGTGAATCTTGATGATGACAATATCGCTAACAAATTATGTAAAGGGAACGGATGTTTGGAATCAATATCCAGGGTTCATCTAATATTTTCTTCAGTAAATATAGATTCGCTTGAGAGATATGTCATCCAAATAAGGTTGAAGCTTAACTACCCCAAAATGTTATGACTAGTAGACCTAATAGGATGCGTCTCAAGAGCAATAAAAATTACTCTTTGCTCAGCCATTCCAACCTAAAGGCATTGTCCTATGGTTTTAATATCAGCATGGACGAGACTATCTTATAAGATAAAAGAAAGAAATTCCCTGAAAAGAAAAACTAAAACACAAAAGAAAATGCTGATAATAAAAGTAAAGGACAAGCAAAACGGATCGGATCGCTTCTTCTTCCACAATATTTCAACAGGGTTAGTAGAGGACTATTATGGGATCGAACTGTTCGGGAAAGACTGTCGCGTCCAGTCTATCTGAATCATTGCTGGATCTGGTTCAGGAACAAAAGCTTGCATTTTATCAAGTAATTCTTCAGCAGTTTTTGCAGATATTAGGATTCGTCATGCTACTCTTGATATAAAATTCTTCTGCACTGCATAATCCACAAAAGATATTAGACCTGTAAAGAGATCGTTAACATTCAAAAGCCCAATAGGTTTCTTGTGCAAATTAAGTTGGGCCATGGAAGCAATTTGGAAGACTTCTCCCAATGTACCAAAACCACCTGGTAGAGCGATAACAGCATCAGCATTAAGAAGCATTTGTAACACACGCTCTTGCAAATTTTTAACCACTAATTCTTCTCCAATCGTGCCCCCAGAAACAAATTTCAGAGATCCAGGGATGATGCCTAGAACTTGGCTTCCTCCTAGAGATGCTGCTGATGCTACACCTCCCATTAATCCGACACTACCTCCTCCATAAACTAAGTGTATTTTTCGCTCAGCTAATACACTACCTAAATGGTTGGCTGCCTTTAAGTACTCTTCATCTTTTCCAGGAAAAGCTCCAGAAAATACACAAATAGTACTCTTCATCTTTTCCAGGAAAAGCCCCAGAAAATACACAAATACTTCGGGATTTACGAGTTGAGGTTTCCTCTATTCCTATCCTTACACTTGTGAGAAAGAGGATATATTTATAGAGATGAAGAGATAAAGCAATAATTTTATTTTCAAGAATGGATACATTATTGCTAGCTATACACAATAGTCACGAGTACGACTCTGGTCAGGTATGGGTACACTATCGTTAAAAGAGGAGGAAAATTTTCAAAATAGCTGCTAGCATGTACAGTTTCCAAAATGGCTGGTAGCATGTACAGTAGTCATGACTGTAGCCCAATTTCGTCAGGAGTAGGTACGTGATTTAAAAGAGAAGGAAAATTTTCAAAAGCAACAGTTAGCATATACAGTAGTCGTGACTGTAGCTCACGTCAGAAGTAGGTACATGATCGTCAAAAGAGAAGGAAAATTTTCAAAAACAACAGCTATATACAATAGTTGTGACTGTAGCTCACGTTAGGAGTGGGTACATTATTGTCAGAAGAGAAGGAAAATTTTTCAAAAGCAACAGCTATATACAATAGTCGTGACTGTAGCTCACGTTAGGAGTAGGTACATTATTGCCAAAAGGGGAGGAAAATTTCAAAAGCGACAGCTAGCATGTACAGTAATCGTGACTTTGGTCCACGTCTTCCACTGGTTTTACGTCCAGTAACGGCTTTAATGCCTTCTATGAATCGGCGATTTGCATCCCATCCAGTTTTCTCACAAACTGGCAAACAGGGTTGTTTAAAGTCAGATTCCCAAGACTGTAATGATCTCGTTCTTTTTGGAAAGTCATCCATAAACCGACAATCTCAAATTGCACCATTCCGCAAGAGTGCGCTTTAAGAGTCTCTCGGATATCCTCCAGAGATTCCTTACGTAGGCCATTCTTGATGAATTTTCTTCTATCTTCACGATTTCTGGTGATCATCCCTGAAGAACGACATTTATTGCCGCAAATCCACCATCCATAATTATGACAGACGCCTAGCCTCCTTGCTCTTCTCTTTTTGGCATAAGCGCTTTTACCAAAGCCGGGCATACGGGGGAAGAATGCATCTGGAACTTCACCAGCCGAACGAACCTTAGCTTTGATTAGCTACCGCACATTATCAGGAATGCCTTTGTGCATAAATACTCTGAATCGTTCACATCTAGCTTGATAAATCTTTTTAAGAACATTTATTGGGAGGGAAGGAAAATACTTTCGTAGGGCGGAAAGAGAAGACTCCATTGAATAAGGAGGAATTTAAGAGAAGAAAGAAAGAAATTAGTTATTGTAGGAAACGGAAATAACTAACTATGTGAGTCACGGAGTACCGTATCCAGAAAGAAGAACATGCATTTATAGCGATAAAAGGATAACGTGTTTATTACGCTTACAGAAGCAAGTACATTATTGTCAAAAGAAAAGACAAATTTCAAAATGACAGCTCATATGTACAGTAATTGTGACTGTGGCTCACATCTTCCACTGGTTTTACATCCAGTAACGGCTTCAACGCCTTCTATGAGTCGGGGATTTGCTTCCCATCCAGTTTTCTTACAAGCTGGCAAACAGGGTCGTTTAAAGTCAGATTCCCGGGACTGTAATGGTCTCGTTCTTTATGGTAAGTCCTCCATAAATCGACTATTTCGCATTGTACTATTCCACAAGAATTCGTTTCAAGAGTCCCTCGGATATCTTCCAGAGATTCCTTACGCAGGCCATTCTTAATGAATTTTCTTTTATCTTCGCGATTTTTGGAGATGTATCCTAAAGAGCGGCATTTAGTATTGCGATTCCATCTTCCACATTTATGACAGACGCCTAGCCTCTTTGCTCTTCACTTTTTGGCATAAGCGCTTTTACCTAAGCCGGGCATACGAGACATAAATGCATCTGCAACTTCACCAGCCGAACGGACCTTAGCTTCAATTATCCACTGCACATTGTCAGGAACGCCTTTGCGTATAAAAACTCTGATTCTTTCACATCTAGCATGGTAGATCTTTTTAAGAACTTTTAGTGGGAGGGAAGGAAAGTATTTTCGCAGTGCAGAAAGAGTATCGCAGTGCAGAAAGAGTAGAATCCATTGATGAAAGAAGAATTTGAGAGAAGAGGGAAAAGAATCAGTTATTGTAAGAAATTGGAATAATCGATTTTAGAAGTCGCGGGGTATCTTATCTGCTGCTTAATCAGAAGGAAGAACACGCATTTATAATGATGAAAATGGATAACGTGTCGATTACACTTAGGGGAACATGTACATATGTCAAAAGAAAATGCCAATTTTTCCAAATATAACAAACTTATGTACAGTAATTGTGACTGTGGCTCACATTTTCCACTGGTTTTACGTCCAGTAACGGTATTAATGGCTTCTATGAGTTGAGGATCTGCTTCCCATCCAGCTTTCTTACAAGCTGGCAAACAGGGTCATTTAAAGTCAAATTCCTGGGACTGTAACGGTTTCGTTCTTCATGAAAAATACTCCATAAACCAAGAATTTCACGTTGCACAGATCCACAAGAATGCGTCTCAAGAGTCAATTGGATATCATCCAATGAGTCCTTACTCAGGCCATTCTTGATGAATCGTATTTTATCTTCTCGATTATCGGAGATCATTCCTAAAGAACGACATTTAGTATTACAAGTCCATCGACCACATTTATGACAGACTTGTAACCTTTTCGCTCTTCGCTTTTTGGCATAAGAGCTTTTGCCTATGCCAGGCATGTGAGACACAAATGCCTCTGGGATTTCACCTGCCAGACGAACCTTAGCTTCGATTAACCACCGTACATCTTCAGGGATTCCTTTGTGCATCAAAACTCTTAATCGTTCACAGCGAACTCGGTAGATCTTTTTAAGAATGTTCATTGGGAGAGAAGGAAAATATTTTCGCAAGGCAGAAAGAGTAGGATCCATTTTCTAGGGGGAAATAAAAGAAAGAAGGGAGGAAGGAATCAGTTATTATGGGCAACTGAGAGAACCGACTTGAGAGTCACGGAGTACCGTATCCGCCACTTAACCGGAAAAATGGATCCTACTTTTTGACAATATTTTGATGTCATAGATATTTCTTATCTTTGATATTCCATCGAGCTGACGTCGATCCTGTCCTTATGAGTGAAGCCTCGATTATCGAATCCATTGCCAGCTTTTGACAAATTGTCAACGACAATATTTCTTGATGTCTACCTTATCCTTGACCATAGCTATCTCTTATCTTTGATATTCCATTGAGCTGACGTCAATCCTGTCCTTATGGGTGTAGCCTCGATTATCGAATCCATTGCCAGCTTTTGACAAATTTCAACGACAATATTTCTTGACGTCTACCTTATCCTTGACCATAGCTATCTCTTATTTTGGATATTCCATTGAGCTGACGTCAATCCTGTCCTTATGGGTGTAGCCTCGATTATCGAATCCATTGCCAGGCTTTTGACATATTGTCTACCTTATCCTTGAATTCTTGATGCGGCTTGGTCCAGCGTATTAGCTGTGCATCCAGTGATAGACTGGAATGAGCTGATGTCATTGAGGTCTCAGCTTATACTGCTGTAATCGTGCCGTGGATATGCTTCCCATTTGATCCCTGTTATGTAAAAGCCATGCATGCATGATGTGAAATGCATGAATGCAGAGCATGTGTAACTGATGGTTCTTTTTTTTTTTTTTTTTTTTTTTTTTTTTTTTTTTTTTTTTTTGCATGGATCTAGTTCTTCATGTCTTTGCTTTACTGGATCCTTTTTGTGATTGCCTTCTTGGACTACCATTGAATCTCTTTATGCTTTCCAGCTGTTGTCCATTGTCTCGCTTTCCAGTTGTTGTCCATTGTCTCGTTTTCCAGCAAAAGTCAATTCTTCTCAAAAGCCCAACTCTCTTAAAAAATCTCCTTTCCGTGATTTGCTTTTGAATTTTGGCTTCAATTTACTTAATGTCCACCTCATACTTTATGCCTCTCTGGATAATTGCCCCTGTTGAAATATTCGTGAGTATGATTCTTTCTTGCTGACATGGACATGTTAAGACTTCTGAAGCGATCATTCAGACTACCACCAAGGCTATCTCCAAAAGATTTGTTACTCCTTCTTCTTTGTTAGCCTATGTTCTGTGCCGCTCGCAAAGCAGGACCTCAATCTTACCTGTTTTAATTCATAAAGCTTATCAAAGTAATCTACGGTCTTTGTTTTTTCTAAGTTTTAATTATTACTATTCTTCCTTCAAAAGTCACAATTTATTGCACACTTAAGGCTAGTAGGAATGTGAGATTTGAAGGAAAAGAACTGGATAGAAGCGACTTTAGCATTTTGAACGTGAGAATCAAAGGCAAGCTAAAGAGAATTGGCTTTTTATTTATGGGTAAGAGAATATAAAAATCTTGGGTACAGATAGATAATGAAAGTGTAAGGGAAGAAAGCTCTCTTTGACAACTTTGATCAAATAAACTTTGGTAACCCTGTATCCACTTCTTCCCTTCTGTCCGAAAATTTCTTCATTATGCAAAGTATTTCTTTACTGAATCTGAATTTACTGGCTTTGGTAACTCTCGTCCATCCATTTCTGTTAGAATTAGTGCCCCTCCTGAAAATGCTTTCTTTACAACATATGGCCCGTCATAATTTGGTGTCCATTTTCCTCTGGAATCATGCTGAATGGGTAAAATTTTCTTGAGCACTATGTCACCCTCGTGAAATTGTCGTGGGCGAACCTTTTTATTGTAAGCGCGAATCATCCTCCTTTGATAAAGCTGCCCATGGCAGAGGGCTATCATTCTTCTTTCATCAATTAGATTTAATTGCTCGTATCTAGCCTTGACCCATTCTGCTTCTCTTAATTGAGTATCCATTAGTACCCTTAATGAAGGAATTTCGACTTCAATGGGCAATACAGCCTCCATACCGTATACCAGAGAAAAAGGTGTTGCTCCAGTAGAAGTACGGGTAGAAGTTCTATAAGCATGTAGTGCAAAAGGTAACATCTCATGCCAGTCCTTGTAAGTGACGATCATCTTTTCAACAATTCTCTTGATATTTTTATTGGCTGCTTCTACTGCACCATTCATCATTGGTCGATAAGGTGCTGAATTGAGATGCTTGATCTTGAATTGCCGGCACAAAGTCTGCATCATTGCATTATTCAGGTTCGTGGCATTGTCTGAGATGATACACTCTGGCGGCCCATAGCGACAAATGATTTCTTTCTTAATGAACCGGCATACCACCTTTTGAGTTACACTTGCATAAGACACAGCTTCTACCCATTTAGTGAAGTAGTCAATTGCCACTAGGATGAATTTGTGACCATTAGAAGCTTTGGGGGTAATGGCTCCAATGACGTCAATTCCCCACATGGCAAAAGGCCAAGGTATTGCTGTTACATTAAGAGGAGCAGGTGGAGCCTGGATCTTGTTGGCATATATTTGGCATTTGTGACATTTTCTTACGTGATTGATGCAATCACTTTCCAATGTGAGCCAATAGTAGCCAGCCCTCATTATTTGTCTTGCCATGGTATGACCACTAGTGTGTGCTCCACATATTCCAGAATGAACTTCTTCCATGATCTTTCGTGCTTCATGAGCATCTACACAGCGAAGTAGCATCGAGTCTGGGGTTTTCTTGTAAAGTATGTCTAGGTTTAAAAGAAAACCCATTGACAATCTTCGTAGAAATTTCTTGTCATTTTCTGATGCTTCTGGTGGATATACTCGTTCTTGGAGGTATTTCTTGATATCGTGATACCAAGGTTTTCCATCCAATTCTTCTTCGATCCTCATACAATAAGCTGGAGAATCTATTATCTTCATTTCGAACACAGGAGTATGCTCGGGGTCGCTTATCTTGTACATAGCAGCCAAAGTAGCTAAAGCGTCTGGAATTTGATTATCTTCCCTTGGAAGATGATGGAAGCTTATACTGTTAAATCTTCGAGCCAAGTCTAGTATAAGCTTTTGGTAAGGGATCAATTTTGAATCCCTTGTCTCCCATTCTCCATTGATTTGACATATGACTAATGTGGAATCCCCATAAACTCAGAGATCTCATACTTTCAATTCTAATGCCATTTGGAGTCCCATAGCACATGCCTCATACTCTACTATATTGTTGGTACAAGGAAATGTAACTTTTGCTGTGATGGGGAACTGCTCTCCGATTGGAGAGATGAGTATAGCTCCAATCCCTTGTCCCAAAGCATTGGACGCTCCATCGAATGCCATTTTCCATGTTTCATTGTCTTCAGAGACTTCCTGTTCAATTGTCATTATATCTCCATCAGGAAAGTCCATTCTCATTGGCTCATAATCATCCAATGCTCTATCAGCAAGATATTCAGCAATCACACTCCCTTTTACAGCCTTTTGGGTGACATACTGTATGTCGTATTCAGACAACAGCATTTGCCATTTTGCAATCCTGCCTGATAAAGCGGGTTTCTCAAAAATGTACTTAATGGGATCAGTCTTGGAGATCAGCAATGTGGTGTTATTGAGCATGTAGTGTCGTAGTCGGTGTGCTACCCATGCAATGGCGCAACAGGACTTTTCCACTATTGAGTATTTAGCTTCATATGTGGTAAGCTTTTTACTCAAATAGTAGATTGCATGTTCTTTCTTGCCTGTCTCATCACGTTGACCCAATACGGATCCTAATGAAGAATCCTGTATGGATAAATATAGAATCAACGGTTCTCCGGATCGAGGTGGTATCAAGACTGGTGGATTTGATAGATATTGTTTGATTTTCTCGAATGCTTCTTGGCATTCGTTATTCCACTCGATCGGATTGTTCTTCTTTAGTGATTTGAAAAGAGGTTCACACTTGGACGTCAATTGTGATATGAACCTTGCTATAAAGTTGATTCTACCCAGAAAACTTCTTACTTGTTTTGGAGTCTTCGGGGGTTGCATTTCTTGTATCGCTTTGACTTTACTCGGGTCAACTCGAATCCCATCCTTGCTTACCATGAAACCCAATAACTTTCCTGAAGAGGCTCCGAAAGTACATTTGGCAGGATTCAACTTCAGTTGATATTTGCGAAGTCTATCGAATAGTTTTCTTAGCACTTTTAGATGCCCCCCAGCAGTGAAAGTTTTGGCGATCATGTCGTCTACATATACTTCAATTTCTTTATGCATCATGTCATGGAATAACGCGACCATGGCTCTTTGATATGTAGCACCAGCATTCTTTAACCCAAAAGGCATCACCTTATAGTAGAAGGTACCCCAAAGGGTAATAAAAGCAGTTTTTATCATATCATCTGGATCAAGTTTGATTTGATTGTACCCAGAAAAACCATCCATGAAGGAAAAGTAGGAGTTTCCTGCGGTATTATCCACCAGCGTATCAATGTGAGGAAGTGGGAAGTTATCTTTAGGACTAGCCTCGTTCAAGGGCCGGTAGTCTTGACAAACTCTTAGTTTCCCACTCTCTTTCTTTTCGACTGGAACAATGTTAACCACCCATTCTGTATATTCAGCGACCCCAAGGAATCCTGCATCCCATAGCTTTCGAATCTCATCTTTTACTCTCAAGATTAGATCCGGCTTTAATCTTCGTAACTTCTGTCTGACAGGCTTCACCCCAGGCTTCAAGGGTATTTTGTGTAGCACTATGTCTGAGCTTAAGCCAGGCATATCTTGATATGACCAAGCAAATACATCCACATATTCCTTCAATAAGTGGACTAATTCTTCTTTCTCTTCAGGAGAAAATAGAATGTCAATCTTGACTTCTTTTACATCCTGACTGTCTCCCAAGTTGAATGACTCTGTTGGCTCTTGACTTGTTAATCTTTCTTTTTCATCTCGTTCGATCATTTTTAATAGCTCAGGAGATACTTGAAGATCTTCGTCATCCGAGTCGGTAGTGTTTACAGGATTATCAAAGTTCATTCTTTCATTGTCATCAAAGAGAGTTTCAGGTCTGCATTAATCAGAGAGAAAAGAAAGAGAAGAAAAAAAATGACAAGAATGAGATGGATGTAAACTGGTACTTTATTTATAGTGTGCATAAATCACAACTTTATTGGAATGAAAAGCAATAACTAAAAGGTTCACTTAAACAAAGACTACACCCTATTGATTGAACCTTTCTTTAGGAGGTTTTTACTATTAAATTACTTTGAAAAGCTTTCGATTATAACAGGCAGTTCTATCGCCTCCCAATTGTTCAGCACATCCTGTGGGCTACAAGGTTGAACGAGCTCCTCATCTCCGGGTGATTCACTGATTATTGCCTGAATAGAAAGACTTTCAAAAGACTTGTTAAGGTTGATGATCAGCGCGCCTTCGTTATCATTTTTTGGAATCAAACCACCACTCACGAATGTTTCATTGATGTCGGGGATATCCAGATTTCCTTCTTCCAGAGGATGCCCCTTTAATCGTGCAATCCTCTTTTCTCTTTTTTCAGCTATCACCTTCATTTTGTCTTGCCTTGTTGGTGTGAAACCAAGGCCATATTTTCCTTCATTTGCGGAGATTTTCAATGGTTCTGGGATTCCTTGTAAATCTTGTCCCAGACCTAACCCCGGTGAGTATCCTTCTTTCATCATGAGTTTGGCGATCATGCGACTTGTTTTGGAGATGCTAGGCACGGGTTCTTCTCCATATTCACTGACATATGTAGCATTAACAATTTCAAATGACCTGAAAGAGCACTCAGGTATATCTTCATTAACCTCGACGTATTGAGCATCCGCAGGCCTAGATAGCAGAATGTCTTCTTCAGCAAAGACTGTGATTAACTTTCCTTCAATAATGAATTTCATTTTTTGGTGTAATGAAGAAGGAATTGCTCCGGCCATATGGATCCATGGTCTTCCCAGCAGACAAGTATAAGACGGATTAATGTCCATGACTTGGAATGTGATATGGAAAAGACAGGGACCAATCCCTATTGGTAGCTCTATCTCTCCAACAACATCTCTCTTTGTTCCATCAAATGCTCGAACAATAATATGACTGTTGTTGAGATATGACGGGTCCATACCAATTTTATGTAAGGTTTCAATTGGCATTACGTTTAGAGCTGACCCATTGTCGATAAGAACTCTAGCCATAATTCGATCTTTGTATTTAACCGAAATATGTAGAGCCTTAGAGTGACCCCTTCCTTCTGCTGGTATCTCATCGTCAGTGAATGTGATGAGATTCTGTGCCGTGATGTTGTTGACGAGGTGGTCAAAATTATTCACGGAAATATCTTGCTCAACATAGGCCTTATTCAAGACTTTGAGGAGGGCTTCTCGATGAGCATCAGAGCTTAGGAGTAATGATAGTATAGAAATTTTTGCTGGCAGGCGGTTTAACTGCTCAACGATGCTGTACTCACTTTGCTTTATGAGTTTGAGAAACTCAGTAGCTTGTTCATCTGTCACCGTTCGAGGTATCTCTTGCTCTTTGGATGTATTTGTATCAAGAGGTCCACTTGTTGTAATGTTCTTATCTTGTTGGAGCTTATTCATTTGCTCTGGAGAATAACACCGACCACTTCTAGTCATGCTCCCAACTTCTAACGGAGTTGATGTGATGTTAGAAGTATAATCATAGCTCCATGGAACAGTTTTGTCTGATTTGTATGGGAATGGCCTCGGGACTTGAATCCTTAAAGGCTTAAGAGCAGGTTTCAAAACTGGTATGACTAGTGGTCTTGGCATAATATTGACTTCTTGTTCTTTAATGATTACATTCACATCATCATCTTTATCTAACATAAAAACGATGAGTTGGGATGAGTCTATGAGTCTTTGCAGATTCTCACGGAATTCTGAGCATTCCTGGATAGAATGACTTTTACTGTTATGAAAGTCACACCATTCCTCATCCTCGACTTCTTCATGTCCAAAAGAAGGCTTTCCCATGATGATTCCTTCTTTCACAAGGCATGAATATACATGCTTGAGAGGGGTTATGATATCATTGACTGACTTCTTCATCGGCCGGTGTTCTTCTATCATATTGACTGGTTTTGCTTGATGAGGCGGCAATGGATTGTGAGTGACGTTCGGTTCATCAGAAAAGTCCAACCATTTTGATTCGATTAGTTGTTGGACTATACGTTTCAATGCTATGCAATTTTCCAAGCCATGGCATTAAAGAACAAGAAGTCAATAATATTAATGCCTGAGAGGCTCGTGTGGATACCATAGAGAGCTTGAACACGTCAACTGTTCAGGTTTTGTGATTCGACTCTACAGTTGAGTGAGAGATCTCAACTGAAAATTAGGTATGAAAATTTTCGAACACCCGGTTTACCCCGTTTCACTTGGATCCTGGAGGGTTTCGGTTAAATTCCGCTGTGCTGTTTCGCTCCCGAAACCCAACAAAGGCCACTGATTTGTGAATGCCAATGCAATAACAACTTGTACAGAAGTCATTTTGGCTACTAGAGAAAATGTCTTTGAGTAGTCCATGCCATATACCTGTGTATATCCCTTAGCCACCAAACGAGCTTTCAACTGATCAACTATACCATCGAGATGAACTTTAACATTGAACACCCATCGACAACCCACAACTATCGGATCATGTGGAAGAGGAACTAAATCCCATGTATTATTAGCCCGCAAAGCTGACATCTCCTCCCCCATGGCTTTGCTTTGATCTAGGGTGAGACAAAGCCTCTGAAAACAGACTTAGGCAAATTGGAATATTTAAATCATTAGCCGGTGGAGTTGAGATGAAAGTGTTGGAGACAAACGCGAATCTTGTGGTGGTAGTTATTAATGAGAACGTCGAGTATAAACTAGCAAATCAAGATGAGAAATATGCTTTAAATGAGCTAGATTATTGCCAGGAATAAGCTTCTAAAGGACAGGACCAGTGACTAGAACTTGTGTATCAATAGGAGCTATTTGGACAGGTACAAAAGGTAAAGGCAAATAGTCATCAATATTGGAAAACATGAAATAAGTACAAAAGAAGTATTGTGTAGTTTCAAATAATATAACATTAGCAGACACAAAGAAGCAATTCAGGGAAAAACTGAAACACTTGTTCCCTTTTTACAAACGAGAGCACCCAAGAAAAACACATTTCAAAGATTTAGGGTCTAGTTTATCTGTACCAGGCTGGTTTTGATGAACAAAACAAACATAACCAAATATAAAATGAATAACATGAAAATGAGCTTGATAGGGAAAAAGGATAGAAAAAAGAATGTTACCCTCAAGGATAGAAGATAGCAAACGATTGATAAGAAAACATACAGTGAGCACAGCATCTCCCCAAAAAGTTTTTGGTACATTCATGTGAATTAACAGGGTACGAGTTGTTTCAACAATGTGTTGGATTTTCTCTCATCTACTCCATTTTGTTGAGATGTGTGTGAGCAAAAGGATTGGTGGAATATACCCTGTTGCTGCATGTAATTGGAGGTTGAGTTAGAGAAATACTCTTTTGCATTATCACTACGAATAATATTGATTTGGGTGTGAAACTGATTCTAAATTTTAGCACAAAAGGCATAGAAGATAGAAAATAACTCTAAACGATATTTCATTAAATATAACCAAGTCATTCGAGAGAAATCATCAAAAAAAATTATGAAATACTAAAACCCTAGTTTAAACTTGGTGCAGCTAGGACCCCAAATATCTGTATGAATTAGCATAAAAGGTTTATCAACTTTTTTGTTGACTCGGGACAAATAAGGAGCACGATGGTGCATCCCAAGCTAATAAGACTCATATTCTAAGGTAGAGATTGAACTTAAATTTAGGACTAATTTCTTGAGATTCTCCAAGGATGGTTGACCTAAGTGACTATGGATTAGAAGAGGAGAAGTTGAAACAAGACAAGCAACTAATGACTGCAACCCATCAAAATAGTACATTCCATTCAATTCATGCCCTTCTCTAATCGTCTTCTTGGTCCTCAAATCTTGGATAATGTCATGATCAGGAAAGAAACAAATAGAACAATTTAGTTGTTTGGTGAGTTTGCTCACAGACATAAAGTTGAATGGAAAGCTTAGAACATAGAGTGTAGAGGGTAAAATAAGAGAAGGGCAAGGTCGAGTGGATCCAACACCTTTAATGGTGACAGTAGATCCATCAGCAATTATGAGTTTACTATGATGTGAAGCTAGAGGAGATATTTGATCGAAATTGGCTATCTTACCTAAAATATGGTCAGTGGCACTAGAGTCCAACACCGAAGGCTGATTTCTAGAAAGGCTATATGAATAACAAGATGTTGGATTATCTTAATGGATGATAGATGCCATATGAGGAGCAGTGGCCTACTGTGCAGATTGATATTGCAGGTATTTAGTGTACTCTTTCTGAGATAAAGTGACAAACTGTTATGAGGTCATACTTGGATGAAGGGTCCTCTTTTGATGCCATATGGGTTACTTACAATGATGGGTACTTATCCCAATAAGTATCCTCAAAATGACCATCTTTTCCACAGTACGTGCAATGAGGACATGGACCTCGACCATGTCCACCTATACCAACATGACCACCACGTCCTCCACAATTACCTCCAAGACCTCCTCTAACTTGCAAGCTAGACTTTGCTTGTGGACTAGACTAAACCGCAAGAGCAGATCAATTAGAATTATAATTTGGCGGATTTTCCCTGGCAAAAGAACAAGAAAGTCAGGAGTATACTTCAGGTAATGAAGGAAGTTCTACTCTCCTGAGGATCTACACACGGATTCATTAGAATTTTGGTTTTAGTCTAACCGAAAAGGTCATTATCACCAAATGCTCCCTTTGATGATGCATCTCTTGGACATTAGATGAAATAGGCAGCAAAGCATTCAAGTCTTCAAACCCTTGTTTCATCTTTGCAAAGTAATTAGTAAAACTCCCTTCTTGTTTAGTATGAAACAACTCAACAGAGACATCATACATGTGAACATATTACTAGAGTAAACAAGTTTAGCATAATCCCAAGCATGTATGTGGTGATCTGTGGTTGTGGTTTATTGTTTGGTATGGTAATGCTTAGGAGGAGGATTGGTTAAGGGGCATGAGGACTGACTTAACTGTGCCGGTCATAAGTGACCCTTCGAAGTATTCTAAGGGTAAGGGTGACTTGCACTGAAGAGTTGGTAAGTCATGCTATGAGTTGAGCCTTAAGTTGATCAAACTTGCACCTATTGTGTAAGGAGTGCTTTATGCATGATAGGGATAGTTTAAGTAAGGACAACTCTAAGACAGTTATGACTGGTCCAATTTTGAGAAGTGTTGCACATTGATTACTAAGGGTTACCAAGTAAGGTGAGATTGAATTCTTCAAGCACCCACAACTAAGGTAAGGGGACATATAAAGCCAATAGTTAACTTCAGGAATTGAAAGTTGCTAATGAAGAAGAAGTAAGTGGTACCTTAGGGACTCGCAGTAATTGCAAGAAGCTAGTTAAGTGAAGGTTGAGAACCATAATCCACAAGTCTCATCACTTGAAGCTAGCTTGCTTGGGTGAAGAGCTATGGATGCGTCTTAGTAGATATAAGTCGCTTCTTCTAAATGCATGATATTTTCATACAACAGATCACTTTTACTAGTGTCCATTGGTGTGTATAACACTAGGGTTATATTTGGGTGCATATAAGTTTAAGATGTATGCACATAGTTGTTACTTGAAGTTAAAGCAACTAAAATTTTTATGTCCTGGCTTGCTTGAATTATGTTTTCATTAGCCGCCGTGGCACGGTTTTCAATGATGTTTTAATTTAATTGTTATTGCATAGCCAGGACAATGCATGCATATTTCCTATGTAGGGTAGGTTAAGTAACTAGTTGCACGTAATGATTTAAGATACTTCACGAGTAATAACTAGCCAATTGTAACCCAAGTGGGACATAGTTCCCAAATAGTATACTAGTGTTAACAATTTAGCGCACTGGGGCCCTGTTCCACCACATTGTCACATTTTTTGTTTAATTGTTACATATTTTGTTTCCTTGTTAATGATTTATAACACTATTGGTTGCGTTGTCATCCTCTAGTTTCTGAGTTATTTGTAATGTCGTTAGTTTGGTTCATGGTGTTCAGGTAATGATCAAAATAGAGATAGATGTGAGAAACTTAACAATATAGAAGTCATTTATTGGGTCTTGTATTTTTATGTGTATTCTCTTGTACTGTTAGGTGATGTGAAGTTTTGAAATCAGAAGTTAATTCATTATTTAAGAGAGAATTCATATTGCATGTTCATCTTGTTCATCGCCTTAATAGGTCATCTGATGCTAACTGATTATCACTTTTTGATTACTTATAAACGTAGCACCTCATGTAAGAGAAATGTGACTTAGTAAAAAAATAAGTGTGTTACTCCAAACAAATGTGATTATTCAGCATAAAAGACAATTATGTATCCTCAAATGTTTTTTACAAGTTCCATTCTTTTCTACACTTTTCTCAAAACCTTAAAAAACATTTGTGAAATAGATTAATCATCACTACTGGCCTGATTCCCTCACAAACACCTTTGATCTTGATGATTCACACCTTCTCCTTTTCATGAATCTCGTATGCTTTGCATTCCTTTCTCACATCGTCGCATTAATCTTCTATGAACTTAGAACTATGAAAGAAGATGGAAAAAGTCTAATGCTTCCAAACTCCTACTTTCAAACTTCTTTGGATCCACCCATCTAATTTCATTGATTGTATTAACTCCTTACCAACAATCACAACTACTGCTTTTACATTAATTCCTTTTCTCCACTTTAAATTAAGTTCCTGACAATAACTATCATTCCTTTTCCTTCCACCCACCTACTTCTTGTTCACTAAATACATATTACTCTTTCTCAGCCTCTTTAATGCCATTTTTTATTTACTTCTTTCTCATATTAAATCAAATTCATCACATTAACTCTCATTTCCATTTCTTTCCACCCACCCACCCATTTTTTTTGTTCTTACATACTACTCTTTCTCACAAACTCTTTAATGCCATTTTTATTATTCTATCTAAATTATTTATCAAATATATGACATGTTATATTTACTAAATTTTTAATATAATAATACATATTATTTCATGTTTTTACTCTTTATTCCCTTTATAAATCAAACTTATAATTACATCTATAACCAAAACATTTGGTTAACCGGTGAAATCATTCTTAAGTCATTTTTTTTTTGTTATTTTCTGCTCATGCCGCTACGGCAACTTACCGCAATGATAATGCAAAATGTTCACCGTAAAGCCAAGCCCGTGAAAATAGTGGAATGGGGAAAATGGGAGAAATAGGGGAACATGGCCAATGGCTACAATATAGGAGATCTAACCAATGACGCTTTTATTTTTTAAAAAATAAATAGGAATATATATTTTTGAAAAAAACCTACCCAAATTGTAGTATAAAAAATAAAAGGTTTAAAAAAAGTAAACCTATTTTTTTTTTTTGTAAAAATGCTTCTATTTGGATGGGTTTACGGAGGTTTAAAATTCACATTTAAAAATAAACTATTAGGGTAAGTGGTAGGAACGTTGGGTGTACATAAGAGGAAAATGAAACTTAAATTTATTCTTTATCCTCTCGGTCACACATGTCATATTTCTAGTGTAGGTGTCAAAATTGTAAATTCTTTATCCATACCCTAGCTATATCCTCCCAATCTATGTCGCTAGTAGGTAGGATGCTGAATAGGGCAACTGCTGCTGTCAAGTATAGAGTGTTAGAAAAACCACACGAGGAAGAGGTTCCACACAAAGTTCCTGGTGGAGCATAAGGAGAAAGCAGGGATTGTTAGCGGTAAAGGTAGGGAAGCGAGAAGTTGGCTCTGATCAAAGATGCAGTGGAACATAAGGAGAAGATGCAGAGGTCCAGGAGAAGGCAAGTACATGAGGAGTAAGTTCCGATCGAAGATGCAAGAGAAGATGCGGAGGTATGAGAGAAGGCCAAAATGCAAGGAATTAGTTTTGATCAAAGTTCATGGTGGAGCATAAGGAAAAGATGCAGAGGTTCAAGAGAAGGCAGGGGCTTCGGCAGCGGCTTCGGCAGCGTGTTTTTAGTTTAGGTCTCCTCTATGCAGAAACATGTGGTATATGAGGTAATTTTGTAAACTTTTATGCCTATTTACATTCAAGAATAAACCGGGTCAAGATTGACTCGCGCTCTGACCCGTAATAAGCACATTTTGGGAATGCATACATCTCAAACGAACTAGGCCTTAGTTTTTTTATTAATAATTAATAATTTTCTTTTGGAATCATGTTTTTACATCAACTTGAATACTATTATTTTAACTTAAGTCAACTTAATTCAAAATGACTTATTTTTATTTTTATATATTTTTTACCTAAATACTAAATTCATTTGAAAGTCAATATTATGATATTATTAAATTTTTAAAAACTTTATAATTTTAAGAATTAAAAAAAATTTCATAAAAATTTAATAAAATTATAAAAATTTTATTCTCAATAGAGTATTACAGCCTATGTTAAAATGGAATGGCCCTAAACTAAACAAATAAAGTATTAAGTAGTAAATAGTTTAAATACGAAATAATGGTTTGGTATTTTGGCTCACATATTCCTGAGGTCCTCAAAGTTTCGCATAAGCTCAGGTTTGCGAGGCGCCAGACGATTCCAGTGCCCAGGCGGCCAAACGTTCGGATCGAACCAAAGCTGACAGAGGAGACAAACCAAATCACCGAAAGGGATGAAATCCCCACTCAGTTCCATCATATCGCGGTTGATCAGTTGTAGGTCCTCAGTTTCCCAATCCCAGTAAGTTCATCGGAAAATCCATCTTCTGGTCGTTTCTCTTATATTTCGTATTTCTTGGGCCTTTGATCGATGATCAAAACTCTACAAACCGAGAGACATGTTCGCCATTTCGATGCTGAGTTCGTTTATGGTTGTCATTATACAGTTTAGCCGCTGGGCTTAGAAGCGGAAGATTTTTTTCGACAGATTCTAGCAAGGTTGATGAACCCTTCAAAAGCGAAGAAGCGGAGACGGTAGATGTACGTCCGCCGAAGACCGACAAGGTGTGTTACGTTGTTGATTCTTAAATTGCAATCAGTTCGGTCTTCTCGGCTTGTCGTCTTGTCTAAATTGACTGGTTTTCTTTTTCTTTCTTTCGTTCCTTTCTTTTGGTATTTTTCCAGTCGCTCGTGCTCGGTGGAAATGGTTTTGTTGGGTCACATGTTTGTAGGGAAGCATTAAACCGTGGGCTGACCGTTGCTAGCCTCAGCAGGTACCCAGGAATTGCTTTTCGCTGGACTTCCTAGTTCGTATGGGCTTTTTATATGCCATTTCCAGAAATCCTAGAAACTTGTCTCTCTTTTATTGTTATCGTGATGTGTGTATGATCATGTTTGTTACACAATATTTGGGGTTTTTTTGGTAGGTCTGGGAGGTCATCTCTGCATGATTCATGGGCTAACAATGTGGAATGGTACCAAGGTTTGTAGATATCTACATTGTGCTTATTTGTCGAGCTTCATCCATTTTCAGTAACATGTGTAAAGAATGTTTTCAGGAAACCTTCTTTCACCGGATTCGTGGAAGGAAGCACTTGATGGTGTGACGTCTATTGTATGTAGTTCTTTTTTACTTGTTTCTAATTTAGTAACTGCAGAGATCATTGAACTCTTAAGCTACTAAGAGTGTGCAGATTATGTTCAAAGTTTATCCCTTGGTGGCTTCAGTTATTTCGATGCTTCTAATTCAAGTTCTGTCTTCCAGATTTCTTGTGTTGGTGGTTTTGGATCTCAATCCTACATGTACAAGATCAATGGCACCGCAAACATTAATGCTGTCAGGATAGCTGCAGAGAAAGGTCCATTTCTATGATTTAACAAATGTTCCAATGATTTGTAAAAATGGAGTGCCAATGACAGCTGACGGCTGATGAGCTGGATATCTTGAATTTACTTGAAGCTATTTGATTTTGTCTCCTCTTCACTTATGAAAATAGGCATATGAGTACATATTGATATTCGTAGAATCCATTTGTTTTACATTTACTGGTGCTCTTGTTACCAGAATTTTATGTCAATTATGGATTTTGAAAGTGTTTTAGTTCTAGGGTTTGATCTTAATCTGCAGTGGTCTTTATCTGGTCCTCCTGATTTTTACCATATGAAATTTAATATTAGGTGTCAAAAGATTTGTTTACATTTCTGCTGCTGACTTTGGCTTAGCAAACTATTTACTCAAGGGCTATTACGAGGGGAAGGTACCTACATGTTCGGCGCGGCAATCTTAATATTTTTATTGGTCAATTTTAGGCAATTGTTCTTTTTTCCCTCTCCTATTGAATGGAATTTATATTCTTGAATTGACACAGAGAGCTGCTGAGACAGAACTACTTACCAAGTTCCCATATAGCGGTGAGTTATCTTCTCCACAGCATCTGGATAGTGTTACTTTTTGGGACATGAATAAATGGCTACCACTTGTTGCTGGTAATCAATGATAGAAGAAGAAAATAAAAATGTTGCTGTAATTGCCAATGGCAGTTCTGCTCTTGATTATACACTGATAAGCTGTTGGCAGTTGGTGGAAGTTTTTATTTTCATCCATCAGGGACTTGACTGAATTGTTAACCTATGACAATTTACAGTCTGCTCGGTCGTTTATCTTTTGTTCCAGGAGTAATACTAAGGCCAGGTTTCATATACGGGATTCGTACCGTGGGAAGCATTAAGCTACCTCTAGAAGTTGTTGGTTCTCCAGTGGAAATGGTAACTTCTTGTCTGAGTGTATGAACACTTGCCATTTGTCTGCTACAAAACTGGACTACTAAGACGGTAGAACGAATAAGATATGAGGACAGAAGCATTTTAATGGGACAAATAATTTCTTGATGCATCCCCTTTGTGGGAAGAACAGAAATATTAAAACACGCTAAACTCTGTTTGGATTGTTAGATGGCTGAGTGGTTTTCTTAGCACCCTTAAGATGACTTGCTTTTCCAGTTGTCCGAGAGCCTCACGTCTTCTTTTTTTGGAGCTAAAAATGTTTTGAAAACCTTTCAGGTACTCCAACATGTGAAGCCCCTAAACCAACTTCCCCTTGTTGGGCCATTGTTTACTCCGCCTGTTGGTGTGACTGCAGTGGCGAAGGTTGCTGTGAGAGCTGCAAGCGATCCCGTTTTTCCTCCGGGCATAATAGATGTATATGGAATACAACGTTACTACCAGCAAATGTCAAGGTGAGACATTTGGTTATCATCGCTTCCTTCCCTACGTTAGGAATACAAAAATTGAGGACTGCCAACAGTTTGAGGAATTAGCTATAGGAATCTCGGTTGTAAATCCTGCAACTTCTATGTGAGCCATAAAATTTGTAGTCAAACTTGGAAATTTGTTACTGTGGAATAAATTAATCTCGGAGAAGGCTGACTTCTGTTGTTGAATTGAAGTTGTTCGTTGACGGTATTCGTTTCTGCATATCTGTGTGTTTGGTGGGGTTCAAATTCCGGGGTTGCCAGAAAGCTTTGCGGTTGCTTGTTTGATGCCCACTGGCTTTAACAGGCATAAAATTTTGCGGGAAAAAATTGCACAAATAAAAATTAAGTAACAATTAATTAATAGGCCGATGATTAAAATGAAACAATTTCCAGTAAAATGGAAGGACTCAGAGATCAAGAATTGCCTCTTACATTTATCGTTAGAATTACTGCACGTGTATGATGTGTGATAGCCGAAGTGCCTATCATCCTTTAAACCTGTAGGCTCGGGTAAAGCACCGATTCGGAAAGGACAGTGTCCGCCCCCCCCTCACACCCGACCTCGGTATTTCTTCATCCCTGGGGATGACAGTACCAACCTCGGGAATACGGTCAACCATCACCCTCGGCAATGAAGACCGAACCACCCTCGGTACTGAAGGACGTCCCCAAATGGGATAACCTTCGGTGAGGATATTCCTGGATTACTGAAGTGATCTCAGGAGATAGTTCTCCTGCTCCGAAGAGCTCTCTGTACCAAAGGGATTTCGGGAGTACGGCAGAAGTAATTAAGGAGCCTCTGACACATCCCCGACATGCCACCCTTGGACACACTCTGACACGCCACCCTCGCGCGGCCTAGGGTCCTGGCCAGGCGGCCTGCGGCCGGCTAAATGTTCCCCTTTTCCCTGAAGGTACGGATTGCATCTGGCCGAACACGTGTCGTAATTTGGGCCGGCCACGTCAGATGGACTTTCACTGTTCACCTCCCTATAAATATTCGGTAAGCTCCCCAGGTAAGGGGATTGGACAAAAAAGGGAAAATCTCTCCATTTATTACTCACTCTCCAATTCCAAAACATTGACTTGGGCGTCGGAGACTGCTCCCCGGAAAAACACCCCAAGGACACAACGACGATGCTGCAGGGCATCATTTGGCGTCGTTTGTGGAAAACGTCTCCCAGGTCGTCGTCGTAGAGACTCGGCACTCAAAGGACAAGGGACTCCCAAAGTCCACCTCCGCGCCGGAGGCTTAGCCGGTGACCCAGCTGCCCACTGCAGAGACTTCTACGCTGGAAGATGATCGCCCCCTTACAGTAACGATGAACTTCTTGCGAGACTTCCAGCACTCCATCGTTGCCGAAATGATGCGAACCCCGATGGTATAAAGACCATGAAACGCGCCCAAGATATGATTCAAGCTCCACAAGACATCAAAAAGACTAGGTTTGAAACCCCCACCCCTAATCAACCTGTGATTAGAAACGAGAAGTATAGAACTCTAAGAACACAAGCACACAAGAAAACTTGAATTCTTGAAGAACTATTTTGACTCCAAAAGAGGTGGGCTAAACAAGCTTTAAAAGACTCTAGGAAGCTCTTGCAATTGATGATCACAAGAACCACAAAGAAAGCTTTTTGGCTCAAAAACAATGGGATAGGTTTTTGGGGCTCAAAACTTTCAACACTTTGAGAAAACTTCTTTTTTGCAAGCTCTTTCCTTTTCTTTTCTTTTTCTTTCTCTTCTTTTTTTTTCTCCTTTTTTTCTTTTTTTTTTTTCTCTTTTTTTTTTTCCTCTTTTTTGCTTGCTGTTTTGATGCTAAACAAACATTCTCCTTGAAATTCCTTGCTGCCAAAGACAAAAAGTCAGTTTTCTATTTGGCCAAAACAAGAAACTATTGAAACTTGCACAATTTTGAAACAACTTTTTGATACCGAAACTTCCTCAACTTGGATCCTTCTTTTTTTGGTGTTTTCTTGACTCTAGGATGCTGGAAACAATGAAAACAAGAAAGATTAATAGGGCTGGACACGAAACAGAAAGATAAGAAATAAACAAGAACAAATGAATTGAAACCGAGAACACAAGGTGACACGGATTGACTTCTTTTTGTTGTTTTTGTGATTTTCGGACTTGAACAAGGATGGAATAAAAAGGACAGACCTGAAACAAGAAGAAAAAGGATTAAAACAGAGAATTAAGACACGAAATTTACTGAACAAAATTGAAAGAAAACTGAAGAGAAACAAGAACACAAAGATATGTCCTTCAATGGAACTTGTGGCTCTGATACCAACTGATGCGAACCCCTATGGTATAATGACCATGAAACGCGCCCAAGATGAGATTCAAGCTCCACAAGACATCAAAAAGACTGGGTTTAAAACCCCCACCCCTAATCAACCTGTGATTAGAAACGAGAAGTATAGAACTCCAAGAACACAAGCAAACTTGTGCACCAAGGCAGTCCGCCAAGAACCAAAGAGAAAACCTCTCCAAAGAGCAATATTATTTCGGCATAAATCTGTGTGTTTACATCTACAATATGTGCCTTTATATAGGCCTAAACTAGGGTAAAAATCTGGGAAAAATTCGCAGTCCAAGTCACCTAGGAAACCTAGTTACAAAGGACTCAAGAAAACCTAGTCAAACTAGGACTCTAACACACTTTTAACACATGTTTAAGGCGTGCAGCGAATTCTATTTATCCTAAGTGACCTGAATCACTTCCATGGCCTAAATAACATCCTAAATAATGTAAATAAATAGGAAACTAAAATAAAATACGTTACAAAATAAGATTGGCCATAAAAACCCCAAAATGGTCTTCTTGGGTGGTTCTTGCTTGTGTCTTCAACTTCAAGCTGAAATTCGAACCTGATGCAGCCCCTATTTCTCAAAATGAAAAGAATTAAAGTTGTAGCTATCTTTCTTAGCTTTGAAATAACACTTGAACCACACAAAACGGACATCTGAAGCCAAAGATACGACCAAAATACCACAACTGCTTCTGAACCAGCAATTACTCGTAAATCGCGACTTTGAAGCTGAATTGGACCAGCTTAACGTGAAAACTGGGTTTCATGGTCTTCATATTATTTCTAGCTCCCGATGTTAGCTTTCCAAATAATCAAGAATTACTGAATTCCGATCTGTTTACCGCAAGATATGATTTTTCTACCAGAACATCGCCAATCTGTCAACATCCAAGCTTGGCCATCATCTCCATATGATTCCTTCCATGTTCCAGCAGCTCCCATCCTTGGTTGTGCCTTTTTTCATCGTATCATGAAATGACTCGGCAGCTTGACTAGAGGTGGCCCCCGCCTCTACTGCGCCGAAGGACCTCCCCTTCGACAGTAGCCTGAAAGAGAGGCTCAAAGTCCACACACCTGAGTTCCGGGAGTGAGGGCTCACTCAACGCATCCTCAATGGAGTATGCGCCCCCTAGGGCGCGACCTTCCCGAGAACAAGCCCCAAAAGAGACCAGGGCCTTCTCTCGGCAGAGTCCATCCCCATACCGAAGGTCTCAGTCTCCTTGTCGCCGAAGTTATTCTCCGAGAGGGAGAAGAAGTTCGCCACTGCAAGTGGCCACCAGGCAGCAGGGGGAAGCCAACACTGCTACCCTTATGGAAAAGATCCTCGAAAGACTGGAAAAGGTTGAGAGGCAAATCTCCTGAAAACCAATTTGGTCGAGGTTGTCTGACATTTATACCGGAGAAGAGTCACCCTTCGTGCGAGAAGTAGTGGAGGCACCAATGCCTAGTGACTTCAGGGTGCCCCGCTTAGAAACCTATGATGGGCGTAGCGACCCTCAGGCGCACCTCACAAAGTACAAACGGAGCATGATGCTCCATGGTGCCGATGACGCCACCCTCTGCAAGTGCTTTGAGGTGACCCTCTCCGGTCCGGCGATGGCGTGGTATAATTCGTTGGCCCATGGAACCTTGCTAAGTTTCCAGGAGCTGTCTACTGTTTTCACTCAGTAGTTCATTGGCAGCAGGCCAACAGCCAAGATGCCAGTACAGATGTTCGATATAGCGCAGTGGAGTGGTGAAACCATTCGCGACTATGTTGAAAGGTTCAATCGAGAAGCACTGAATGTGCCAAACTTTCGGCCCGAGATCTGTGTCCTCGCAATGGCAAGAAAACTTCGGAGGGATTACAAGCTCTTCTACGGGTTCTCTAAAGACCCTCCAGACACCTTGGGAGAATTCTACTGAAGGGCCGAACAACACATGACGGCCGAAGAACTGAGGATGGGGGGACCAAAGCTGGAACACCCTCGGTTCGAAGTGATGGGTTTCGGGAGCCAAACAGCACAGCGGAATTTAACCGAAACCCTCCAGGATCCAAGTGAAACGGGGTAAACCAGGTGTTCGAAAATTTTCATACCTAATTTTTGGTTGAGATCTCTCACTCAACTGTAGAGTCGAATCACAAAAACCTGAACAGTTGACGTGTTCAGGCTCCCTATGGTATCCACACAAGCCTCTCGGGATCACCACGCTTCCACCACGTCCCGGTAGATGCGTTTCTCTTGCGCTCGCAGTGTTAGCTTGCGTCCTCCAAGGAATTGCAAGAGAAGAGTGTGGCTGTCTTTTTTGAAGGCTAGGGCAAGGAGACCTGCGAATTTCTCACTTAAAAGTTGTATTTATAGTGAGACTCAACTTCTAGGCCTATTGGGTTTCAAAGCCCTAATCCAATTAGGATTTAATTTCAGGCTTAATAATGGCTCAACTCTTTGGCCCATTATTAATACGAAATTAAAGTGAAACCATAACCCAAATAATTAGCCCATTCAGTCTAATGATCCAAATAGCTCTATGTGTGCGACCCAATAGGCTCTTGCCATGTTGGCAATGATCATAAATCACATTTATGATCATAAGCAATGAGCGGTGTCTAGCAACACATCATTGCTACCCAAGTGACAAGATTGTCGATGATTCGACTAAACCTTTATGATCATCACCGATATATGCCATTGTCCCTTTGTCCAAGATATCAAGACTAAGCACGAGACATGGAATGTGTCACTCTCGTATAGCCCAATCTTTGGTTTCTTGATTACCGAGTAGACCAACTTAAACTGATGACATTGATATCGTATATCAACTCATCCGAGCATGGCCATGCATTTTCTAAGTCTCACTCTATCAAGGGGCCCGAAGATATCACTCCCGTTACATAGGAGGGACAAATCCCATCTTGATCATACAAATCCCTCCACATGATATGTGACATACCCAATGACCTCCTTCAAGTTCACTCAGTTACGAGCAACAAAGGAAAGTATCAAAGTATGTGACTCACATGTAGGGAACCTTGATGATCTTAGGTCGAAGGACTACATATACCATGATCACTATGAGAATCACTTATGACACTCATATAACGATCCATGTAGTGTTCTCATGGTGGGTCGGTCCAGTACACAAGTTCTCCAACTTGTACCCATATGTAGACTACATATCTCATATTAGTCTCCACATATGCTAGTCGTTATGTATTATTGCAACCCGCTCCACAATAATACTAGACTAGGGACGTTTAAGAATATCATTATTCTAGGGTTACAATTATGTTTATTAAGTTACGCAGAAACAAAACAACAAACATAATTGCTGGATTAATGCCTTAATAAAATATCATGACTCAATGTGCAAAAATACAATCATCTCATGATTGGCTTTTGGGCACAACACTAACAATCTCCCACTTGCACTAAAGCCAATCATCCATGTATCTAATACCGATGGACCTAGAATGGCTATCATGCTTTTGCTGCGTAAGGGGCTTTGTCAGTGGATCAGCAATGTTGCTATCTGTCGAAGTCCTGCATATCCTTACATCACCCCTCTCGATGATCTCCCTGATGAGATGATAGCGTCGAGTATGTGTTTGGATCGCTGGTGAGATCGAGGTTCCTTAGCCTGTGCGATTGCTCCATTGTTGTCACAATAGAGCTCTATCGGGTCGGCAATGCTTGGAACCACTCCAAGTTCAGTGATGAACTTCTTGATCCAAACTGCCTCCTTCGCAGCATCAGAGGCGGCAATGTACTCAGATTCTGTTGTAGAGTCAGCTACTGTCTCTTGCTTTGAACTCTTCCAGCTCACAGCACCACCACCAATACAAAACACATAACCAGATTGCGATCTAAAATCATCCTTATCGGATTGGAAGCTTGGATCGGTGTAACCCCTTACAATGAGCTCATCTTCACCTCCAAAGACCAAGAATGCATCCTTAGTCCTTTGTAAGTACTTAAGGATGTTCTTAACAGCTGTCCAATGACTCTCACCGGGGTTCGATTGGTACCTACTTGTCATGCTCAAAGCATATGAGACATCGGGACGAGTACATATCATGGCATACATGATAGATCTAATTGCTGAGGCATATGGAATCTTACTCATGCGCTCTCTCTCCTAAGTTGTACTCGGACACTGAGATCTAGAAAGAGCGATACCATGTGACATGGGCAAGAATCCTTTCTTGGAATCTTGCATGCTAAACCTCTTTAGCACCTTGTCAATATATGTACTTTGACTTAGGCCAAGAAGCTTTCTAGATCTATCTCTATAGATCCTGATGCCTAACACATAGGCTGCTTCACCCAAGTCCTTCATAGAGAAACATTTCCCTAGCCAAGTCTTCACAGACTGTAGCTCAGGAATGTCATTCCCGATGAGTAGTATGTCATCTACATACAACACCAAGAAGACAATAGCGCTCCCAATAACCTTCTTGTAGACACAAGGTTCATCTTCATTTTTTAGAAAACCAAACTGTTTGATTGCATCATCAAAATGAAGATTCCAACTTCGAGAAGCTTGCTTCAGTCCATAAATGGACCTTTGCAACTTTCACACTTTATTGGCATTCTCAGGAGTGACAAAACCCTCAGGTTGTGTCACGTACACATCCTCAAGTAGCTTTCCATTTAGGAATGCAGTTTTGACATCCATTTGCCATATCTCATAATCATAGTGTGCAGCAATAGCAAACAAAATTTGGATGAATTTAAGCATAGCAACTGGTGAAAAAGTTTCATCATAGTCAATACCATGAATTTGCTTGAAACCTTTTGCAACCAATCGTTCCTTAACGGTAATCACATTACCATCCATGTCAGTTTTCTTCTTGAAAACCCATTTGCACCCTATTGGTTTTACCCCTTCAGGTGGGTCAACCAAAGTCCATACTTGGTTTTCATACAGGGATTCCATCTCGGATTTCATGGCCACTAGCCACTTCTCAGAGTCAGGCCCCGACATAGCTTGTTGGTAGGTTGTGGGCTCATCCTGATCCATGAGCATCACATCACCAGTGTGAGTCGTGAGAAATCCATATCTCTCGGGCTCATGCCGAATCCTACTAGACCTACGTGGGCTCTGTGCTACAGGAACAGACTCTTGAACCACAACATCTTGTGGTGTCTGTTCAGGTTCCATTTCAGGTTCGATGTCTCCTTGTTGTTCTTGAATTTCTTCAAGTTCTACTTTCCTCCCACTAGTTCCTTTAGAGATAAACTCTTTCTCTAAAAAGACACCAGTTCGAGCAACAAACACTTTTTGCTCAGAAGGATTGTAGAAATAGTAACCCTTTGTTTCTTTGGGATACCCAACAAAAAGGCATTTTTGAGATTTGGGCCCTAGTTTGTCAGAGGATTGACGTTTCACATAAGCGTCACAGCCCCAAATCTTCATAAAAGACAAATTGGGACGCCTCCCACTCCATATCTCATATGGTGTCTTTTGAACCGATTTAGATGGAACTCGGTTTAGTGTAAAAGCGGCTGTCTCTAGAGCATGTCCCCAAAAGGAGTTTGGAAGGTCAGCTTGACTCATCATAGAGCGAACCATGTCTAACAGAGTTCGATTTCTCCTTTCAGATACACCATTCCATTGAGGTGTACCTGGTGGAGTGAGTTGTGATACTATACCACACTCCTTCAGATAGTCAAGGAATTCTCGATCCAAGTACTCTCCACCTCGATCTGATCGAAGCACTTTGATACTTTTCCCGAGTTGATTCTCTACTTCATTCTTGAATTCTTTGAACTTTTCAAAGGATTCTGACTTGTGTCTCATGAGATACACATAGCCATATCTGCTAAAGTCATCAGTGAAAGTAATGAAGTATTGGAAACCTCCTCTAGCTTGTGTAGACATAGGGCCACATACATCACTATGTATGAGTCCTAGTAAGTCATTAGCCCTTTCACTTTGCCCTATGAATGGGGCTTTGGTCATCTTGCCCAACAAACATGACTCACTTGTCTCATATGATTCAAAATCAAATGAGTCCAAGAGTCCATCCATATGGAGCTTGGATATGCGGGTCTTATTTATATGGCCCAAGCGACAGTGCCAGAGATAGGTCGGGTTTGAAACATTTAATCTGACTTTCTTGGTATTCACATTATAGATTGGATCTTTGAGGTCTAGAACATACAACCCATTGCTAAGTTGAGCACTACCATAAAAGATTTCATTCAAATAAATAGAACAACATTTGTCCTTTATTATAAATGAAAAACCTTTCTTGTCCAAACAAGAAACAGAAATCAAATTTCTACTAATAGTAGGCACAAAGTAGCAGTTGTCTAATTCTAAAACTAATCCACTAGGTAAAGTGAGAACATAAGTCCCTACGGCTAAGGCAGCAACCCTTGCTCCATTTCCAACACGTAGGTCCACTTCACCTCGGGCCAATCTTCTACTTCTACTTCTACTTAGATCCTGCACATTTGCACAAATGTGAGATCCACATCCAGTATCCAATACCCAAGATGAGGAAGTAGAAAAGTTAGCCTCTATAACAAAAATACCTGAAGTGGAAGTCTTACTTCCCTTTTCCTTAGCAAGTTCTTCAAGATAGAGCTTGCAATTGCGCTTCCAGTGTCCAGGTTGCTTACAATGGAAGCACTCCCCTTCCTTTGCCACACCACCCTTTGGTTTCAGTGCAGCTGAAGAAGAACTAGCATTGGACTTTCCATTAGCTTTATCCTTCTTCTTGTTGGCTTTTCCCTTTCCCTTGCCCTTTTGAACCATCAAAATGGGCTTAGCCTTCTTAAGGTTTTGCTCAGCAGTTCTCAACATGTTGAGCAATTCAGGAAGGGACTTGTCAAGGTCGTTCATGTTATAGTTCATGACGAACTGACTGTAGCTTTCAGGCAACGATTGCAAGACTACATCGATAGCCAACTCTTTTTGAAGGAGCAAATCCCAAATTCTCAAGATTCTCAATATACCCAATCATCTTGAGCACATGAGGACCCACGGGACTTCCCTCAGACATATTGCACTGAAACAATGCCTTAGAGGTCTCAAACCTCTCATGCCTAGCTTGCTCTTGGAAAAGCATTTTGAGATGTTCGATCATATCGAACGCCCCCATGTTCTCATGTTGCTTCTGAAGCTCAGATTCCATGGTAATAAGCATGAGGCATGCAACATCCAAAGCATCATCAGAATGCCTCTTGTGAGCATCCCTTTCAGCTCTTGGAGCAGTGGCAGCAGGCTCATTCGGAATGGGCTGCTCTAGGACATAAGCCTTTCTCTCTTGTTTGAGGACTATCCTCAAGTTTCGGTACCATTTGAGAAAGTTGGTCCCATTCAGTTTTTCCTTCTCAAGGATCGATCGCAACGAAAGTGTCGATGTGTTTTGTGCCATGGTTATCTACAACAGTAAATATGCAGTGTAAGAGTCATGTATTTTAATTCATTTAATAAGGACTTTTATTAAACGATACTCCCACTATTTTCCTCAAAATAATAACCCTCGATATTATTTCGGAACACCTCGGCGCTAAGGTATTCTAGTGGGCCAAGATCCATATTTGACCACAACCTGAGTCAGCTTTGGCTTTTCTCTCAAGTTACAGCTATTTAGGTAGGCAACTCCTTGCCAATTGCATCTTATGCAACTCTTGGATAGTTGGGTGAACAACACTTGTCCAAGCTCATCTCATGAGCTTAAGCCCAACTCTATGCCTCTAAGTCCCTAATCCTATTAGGATGACTTAGTTAAGTCAGACCCAAAGTTAGCAATTTGGATATCACTATTATCCCATCGCGCCTTACCAAGATGAACATAGGTGCTTTGCTTTGGCAAACCCACCTAATGTTGATCAAAGTCTTGACGAGTGCCAACATTTGGAAGGCATCACATTTATGACTTAATATTTGTTTGAGGGATTTTTTTCATTTTGATCTCACCAATATGTTATCTCCGGTTGTCTTATACATGCATCACATACAAATATAAAACATGCATCTCATGCGTACAAGAAAGTAAATGTGACATGGTTATAGCCCAAACTATGCGATATTCTCAAGCCAATAAGAATATCATAAAAGCCTAAGAAAAGAAAAGAGTCTTCACAAGCTCCTTATCTTCCTTTCTTGGCTGCCCTTTTGTTGTCATCTCCTTGGACATACCTCCTTGGATGATCCTTAGACATACCACCTTGGATGATCCCATAATGCACCATTACATCAATAATAGAAACCTCGAGTTACATTCGAGGGGAGTAAGGTGAGAAGAGAATGTACAATGAGAGTGATAAGAAAAGGCACGACTCGCAGGCCGTATTTACAAGTACAACCAATCAAGGGCTATAACCATGCACCATGCTTCAAACACCAATCAGCATATCATGTCAAATCTCATTCAACAAAGATGCATGCCAATTTTCGCGTGTTGATTAACCAGTTTTTATTTATGTGGCGCTTCGCATACGGCGGTCCCGCTGGCCGGTCAGCGGGCGGTGGTTCCGCTGACCGGTCAGCGGACGGGGTCAAGGGGAGCCGCCCTTACGGGGGGCGTGGGGGGCAGCGCCCCCCAGCGCAAAAAATTGTCTTACAATTGCTTAGCCCGAAATCTTCTATTTCGAGCAAGTAGGCACCCGAGACTCCTCCATTCGAGCCACCAAAAATACCTTACTTTCGGTGCCCGAACAGGCCGAATCCGAACAAAGCTAGGGTTTTTGCAACTATTGCAAGAATCCTAATCCATATAGGTATCTCATACCATTCAATTTTGGGTTAATCTCATTAACCAATTTGTGTCATTTCTTCATATATCTCATATGTTCATTACGAGTTCCGGTTTCATGCATCATGAATCAATCTAATTAATCATGGCCGAAAAGCAACCGAACACATAGCATCATGCGATTCAACACTCAATCCCGATTTAGGGTTTCACCAGTAGCTCTGATACCACTGATGGGTTTCGGGAGCCAAACAGCGCAGCGGAATTTAACCGAAACCCTCTAGGATCCAAGTGAAACGGGGTAAACCGGGTGTTCGAAAATTTTCATACCTAATTTTCGGTTGAGATCTCTCACTCAACTGTAGAGTCAAATCACAAAACCTGAACAGTTGACGTGTTCAGGCTCTCTATGGTATCCACACGAGCCTCTCGGGATCACCACGCTTCCACCACGTCCCGGCAGATGCGTTTCTCTTGCGCTCGCAGTGCTAGCTTGCGTCCTCCAAGGAATTGCAAGAGAAGAGTGTGGCTGTCCTTTTTGGAGGCTAGGGCAAGGAGACCTGCGAATTTCTCACTTAAAAGTTGTATTTATAGTGAGACTCAACTTCCAGGCCTAATGGGTTTCAAAGCCCTAATCCAATTAGGATTTAATTTCGGGCTTAATAATGGCTCAACTCTTGGGCCCATTATTAATACGAAATTAAAGTGAAACCATAACCCAAATAATTAGCCCATGCACTCTAATGATCCAAATAGCTCTATGTGTGCGACCCAATAGGCTCTTGCCATGTTGGCAATGATCATAAATCACATTTATGATCATAAGCAATGAGCGGTGTCTAGCAACACATCATTGCTACCCAAGTGACAAGATTGTCGGTGATTCGACTAAACCTTTATGATCATCACCGATATATGCCATTGTCCCTTTGTCCAAGATATCAAGACTAAGCACGAGACATGGAATGTGTCACTCTCGTATAGCCCAATCTTTGGTTTCTTGATTACCGAGTAGACCAACTTAAACTGATGACATTGATATCGTATATC
Source organism: Aquilaria sinensis (assembly GCA_005392925.1). Classification (NCBI taxonomy): domain Eukaryota; kingdom Viridiplantae; phylum Streptophyta; class Magnoliopsida; order Malvales; family Thymelaeaceae; genus Aquilaria; species Aquilaria sinensis. Next base: position 69,476 of record SMDT01000730.1, read on the forward strand.
AACTCATCCGAGCATGGCCATGCATTTTTCTAAGTCTCACTCTATCAAGGGGCCCGAAGATATCACTCCCGTTACATAGGAGGGACAAATCCTATCTTGATCATGCAAATCCCTCCGCATGATATGTGACATACCCAATGACCTCCTTCAAGTTCACTCCGTTACGAGCAACAAAGCAAAGTATCAAAGTATGTGACTCACATGTAGGGAACCTTGATGATCTTAGGTCGAAGGACTACATATACCATGATCACTATGAGAATCACTTATGACATTCATATAACGATCCATGTAGTGTTCTCATGGTGGGTCGGTCCAGTACACAAGTTCTCCAACTTGTACCTATATGTAGACTACATATCTCATATTAGTTTCCATATATGCTAGTCATTATGTATTATTGCAACTTGCTTCACAATAATACTAGACTAGGTACGTTTAAGAATATCATTATTCTAGGGTTTCAATTATGTTTATTACGTTATGCAGAAACAAAACAACGAACGTAATTGTTGGATTAATGCCTCAATAAAATATCATGACTCAATGTGGAAAAATACAATCATCTCATAATTGGTTTTTTGGGCACAACACTGACACGAAGGACCAAGTCACCAGCCCCGACACCAGAATGAGGTTGGGGGAAGGCCCCGAAAGCCAAGGGGGAAAAAGTCGATGATGCTCACTCCTCTGAATGCCACAAGAGCCAGCATTCTTATGGCCTTGGAAAGACAAGGGACTATAGTCCCAAGGCTGAAGGCCATGACCTCGGAAAACAAGAAAAATATGAAGAAATTTTGCCAATACCACCGAGACCATGGCCACGACACCGAAGACTGCTTCCAGTTAAGGAAGTACTTTGAGTCTTTAATAAAACAAGGCCAGCTTCGCCGATACCTCCGGATGCCTTCTTTGAAGGGAAGAAATGAGGAACAGGGAAGAGGAGACGAGAAGGACTATGATTCCGACAGACGTCGGGACCGAAGTCCTCGAAAGAATCCACCACCCTCGGCAGGGGTCATCCAAACCATCACCACAGGGATACCCTCGGCCGAAAGGAAAGGGAAGATAAGGGAGATCTCCATAATAGAGTACGGGAACTCGTCGAACAGGCTTGTTCGCAGGGACGGGTCCATGGTAAAATGCCCCCACGACGACCGACTCCTCGTCACTGCAAGGATAGGGAGTTGGGACATCAAAAGAGTACTCCTGGATGACGGCTCCAACACTGACGTCCTCTTTTCACATCTGCTGCCTAAACTAGGCATCTCAAGGGGTGACCTCAACACAGTCAATTCCCCCACCTTTAGGGTTGGGCATCTGAGCTCGCAGTTCTCGGATGCATCGATTTACCTCTGATGTTGAAGGGGACCTCGCCTCAGAATCGGGAAGAACTGTTTGCCTCTGTAATGACGAGATTCATCGTCATTGACGTGCCTTTGTCACACAATGATATCCTCGGGAGGCAAACTCAAGGAAATCTCCACATCCGCCCAGATGTGAAGTACATGATGGTCACCTTTGCAACCAAAGAAGGAGATGCAAAGATCTTCATTGACCAAGCCAAAGTTAGGAAGGTCTTCACCAGGGCTACACAAAGCCCGGTCAAGGTCCAAATATAGACTTCGGCTACGGAAAAAGCTATCATGACAGGTGAAGTGACCATAAGAGAGGAAGTAGAAGAGCTAGAAAAAGTCAAAACGGAAGATGTAGAGTTGTTCCTTGGCCGGAACACCCGAGTAGGGAAAAAATTGGCCGATTCATATTAATGAACAAAGATCTATTTACCTACTCCCTAAAAGACATGCCTGGGGTCGACCCCAGCATAATCCACCATAGCCTCAAAGTCCGCCCGGACGCCAAATCGATTCGGCAGAAAAAACGGAACCTATCATCTCATAAGAATTCCTTCGTTAAGCCCGAGATTAGGCGTCTGATGGAGGCAGGTGATAGTCGAGGGGCAATCACCCCTGAAGGACCTCACGCGTATACATCATCCCGAGCCAACGCATCACCTTTGGTCGAGAACAGGCGACTAGGCCTCGGCAAAGAGAGGGCCTCAAGCACCCGTAGACAAGTCGGATAAGCCTCGCCTTCGAGGGTCACGTTAGACCAACTTCGGTCACAAAGGGTCATCACTCCTCCTGAGGGTAACCTCGGAATGACTCCACGTGCCTAAGCCCGCCTTCGGCCATTCTTTGGGCCACCTTTGGGACATATCCTCAAGAATACTATCGCCGAGGGCCTGAGCCTAACCTTGGGAAAGTCCGGCCGAAAGATCCTTGTATAAAACAAAGGACCTCCCTCCGAAGGCGTTCACTTCCCGAGGTACTCCTAGACCTCGTGGGAATTCGGTCGCCTAGAAAGGCCACATGGACGTACGACCAGACAACTCAGGAGTCTTTGACACACCGTACTCGTACGGCTCCCGACACGCTCCGACATGCCGTCCTTGAGTGGCACAGGCTTTCGGCTGAACGGCCTATGGTCGGCTAAAAGCCCCTCTAGAGGTATGAATCACGTCCAGCCAGACACGTGTCATGATCTGGGCAGCTTCTGGCAAATGAACTTCTCCTATCTACCTCCTATAAATATTCAGGAGGCATCACAGGTAAAGGGGGCTCTCTCTCCAGAAGACTATCTTTAGCTCATTTGCTTCTCTTTCACCCTCGAACACTGACTCGGGCGTTGGAGATTCCTCCCCGGAAAAACACTTCGGGGACCTCCTAACCCTTACTTTCTCTGTCTTCTAGGTGGTCCTCCAAAGACATATTCTCTTTGGACATTCCTTCACCGTCGAAGGTTGCTGCCACCGTCATCATGACACACAGTGGAGATGCTGACGGGCATCACATGGCGCCGTTTGTGGGAAACCTCCCCCAGGTTGCTGTCGTGGAGACTCGGCGCTCAAAGGGAAAAAGGCTCCCAAGATCCCCCTCTGCGCTCGAGGCTCAGCCGGTGACCACACAGCTTGTGGCAGAAGCTTCTGTGCTAGAAGACGACCGTCCTTTAACGGTGACGATGGTTTTCTTGTGAGACTTCCAACGCTCCATCGTGGCCGAAATGACTCAGCAGCTCGATCAGAGGTTGCCCCAACCTTCTCTGGTCCGAAGGGCCTCTCCGTTGGCCGCGCGTCGGGGAGTTCAAGGTCCACCCACCGTAGTTCAGGAAGCGGGGACTCCCTCGATGTGTCTTCAATAGAGAATGAACCTGTTGAGGCGCGAACCACCAGGGGGGAGCCTCGAAAAAAACTAGGGCCTCCTGCCAACGGAATGCATCCCCTCACCGAAGGTCCCAGTCTCCTCACCGTCAAAGTCATTCTCCGAGGAGGAGAAGAAATTTGCCATTACCGCCAAACACCAGGCAGCAAGGAGAAGTTAACACAGCTATCCTCATGGAGAAAATCCTGGGAAGACTAGAGAAGGTTGAAAGGCAGATCTCTCGAAAACTAGTCTGGTCCAGGTTGTCTGACTCTTACACCGGAGAAGAGTCACCCTTTGTGCACGAGGTGGTGGAGGCACCCATGCCCAGTGATTTCAGGGTGCCATGCCTAGAAACTTACGATGGATGTAGTGACCCTCAGGCGCACCTGATGAAATATAAGCGAAGCATGGTACTCCATGGCACAGATGACCCTACTCTCTGTAAGTGTTTTGAAGTAACACTCTCTGGTCCAGCAACGACATGGTATAACTCTATGGCCCACGGAAGCTTGCTAAGCTTTCAAGAGCTATCCACTACCTTCACCCAGCAATTCATCGGCAGTAGGCCAACTGCCAAAATGCCAGTACAAATGTTCGACATAGCCCAGCGCGGGGGAGGGGGGGGAGACCATCCGCGACAATGTTGAAAGGTTCAACCGAGAGGTGCTGAGCGTACCCGATTTTTGGCCAGAAATTTGCATCCTCGCGATGATTAGAGGACTTCGGAGGGACTCCCAACAATTCTATGAGTTTTCCAAAGACCCCTTAGACACCCTCGGGGAGTTCTATAGAAGGTACGAATAGCATATGACGGCCGAAGAGCTTAGAATGGGAGGACCAAAAAGGGAGCACCCACGCATCGAAGGGCCCAGCCATCAGCCTCGACATCAGAATGAAGGGGAAAAGGCCAATGACGTTCACTCCCTTAAACACCACAAGAGCTAGCATCCTCATGGCCCTAGAAAGGCAAGGAACCACAGTTCCAAGGCCAAAGGCCATGACCTCAGAAAACAAGAAGAACATGAAGAAATTCTGTTAATTTCACCGAGACCACGACCATGATACTGAGGATTGTTTTCAATTAAGGAAATATATCGAATCCCTGATCAAATAGGGTCAACTTCGCCGGTACTTGCAGATGCCTTCGCCAAAAGGAAGGAAGGAAGAGCAAAGACGGGGGAATGACGAAGAGTATGATTCGGATAGGCGTCGGGACCGAAGTCCTCGAAAGAATCTGCCACCATCAGCAGGGGTTATCCAAACCATCACTACTGAGATACCTTCGGCTGAGAGTAAGAGAAAAGATAAGATAAATCTCCGTAATGGAGTACGGGAACTCGTCAAGCAGACTCATTCGTCGAGACGGGTCTATAATAAAGTTCACCCACGACGACCCACTCCTTGTCCTGGCAAGGATAGGAAACTGGGACGTCAAAAGGGTACTCATCGATGACGGTTCAAACACCGACGTCATCTTCTCCCATCTACTGCCTAAGTTAGGCATTCCAAGAGGTGATCTTAGTACAGTTAATTCCCCCACCTTCGGTGTCGGACCCTTCGACCTTCTGGTTCTCGGATATGTCGACCTGCCTTTGATGATGAAAGGGATCTTGCCCCATAGCCAGGAAGAGTTGATTGCCTCCGTCATGATGAGATTTATTGTCATTGATGTGCCGTCGGCTTACAATGCTATCCTCAGAAGGCAAACTCAAGGCAATCTCCACATCCGCCCGGACGTAAAGTACCTAACAGTCACCTTCGCAACCAAACATGGAGACGCAGAGATCTTCATTGACCAAACTGAAGTCAGAAAGGTCTTCACAAAGGCCAGACAAAGCCCAGCAAAGATCCAAGTACAGACTTCGGTGAAGGAAAAAACAGTCATGATGGGTGAAGAAACAGTGAAGGAGGAAAACACAAGCCTGGAAAAAATAGAAACAGAGGATGTAGAGTTGATCCGTGGCCGAAGCACCTAAATTGGGAAAAAATTGGCCGAGGATGACAAAAAGAGGCTTGTATCCTTCTTGTTCATGAACAAAGATATATTTGGGTACTCGCCAAAAGATATGCCTGGGGTCAACCCCAGCATAATCCACCACAGTCTTAGAGTGCAACCAAACGCCAGACCAGTTCGGCAGAAAAAACAAAGTCTATCGGCTCATAAGAATTCTTTTGTAAAAATCGAAGTCAACCGCATCATCGAGGCCGCGGTAATAAGAGAAGTAAAATACCCCAAATGGCTCAGCAACGTGGTTATTGCCATTAAAGAGGGGAGTGAAAAACTCCGAATGTGCATAGACTTCCGAAATTTGAATGATGCTTGCCCAAAGGACTCTTACCCTTTGCCAGCCATAGACCAGCTGGTAGATGCAACCGCCGAATACGGGCTTCTCAGCTTTCTCGATGCCTTTAGTGAATATCATTAGATTCAGATGAACCCCGAAGATGAAGAGAAAACGGCCTTCATCACAGAAATGGATACCACTGCTACATCAGAATGCCCTTCGGGCTTAAAAACGCATGGGCCACCTATCAAGGCTGATGAATAAGGTATTCGATTATCAGATCGGGAGAAACATGGAAGTATACATTGATGATATGATAGTCAAGAGCAAAATGCCTTGTAATCATATCACCGACTGAGGCGAAACCTTCCAACGACTTCGGGAGTTCGGCATACGTCTCAACCCTGAGAAATGTGTATTCGGCGTAAGTGCAGGAAAGTTTCTCGAGTTCATGGTATCAGAAAGAGGAATAGATGCCAACCCTGAAAAAGTCAAAGGCTTATCGGAAGAATCACTTCCCTTTGTAGATTTATCTCCAGGTACGGCGACCGATGTCGACCATTCTTCAAAGTACTCACCAAAGCCCCCAAGGGTGAGGATACCTCCGGAACCCAGGAGCATTCATGGAACCCAGAATGCCAGAAAGCTTGGGAAGAGCTTAAAAGCTACTTAACCCACCTGCCAACGCTTTGGCAACCTCGGGAATGAGAACCCCTCAACCTCTACCTCACAGTTACTGAAAAAACGGTGAGTTTGGTCCCAGTAAAAGAAGAAGGTGAGAGGCAATGGCCAGTATATTATGTAAGCAAGTCCCTACATGGCGCCGAGATCAGATACCCATTGCTCCAAAAGGCCATCTACGCCTTAGTACTCGCAGGCAGAAGGTTGTGACCCTACTTCTAAGGACATGTTATCACCGTCCGAAGTAACTTGCCTCTACGTGATGTAATGAAAAGAGTAGAGCATTTGGGAAGATTGTCAAAATGGTGTATCAAACTCGGAGAGTACGACATCACTTACGAGTCTAGAAGGGCAATAAAAGCCCAGGCACTGGTATACTTCATTGTCGAAATCCCAGAAATCGAGGATGCTAAAACCATCGAGGAAGATCGAGCAAAGGTTGATCTAGAATGGAAGCTCTTTGTCGATGTAGTGTCAAGCGTAGAACATCAGGGTGTTAGAATAGTCCTTTGGGGGCCCGAAGGTATGGAAGCTACCAAAGCAATCAAATTCAGTTTTGATGTTACCAATAACATCGCTGAATATGAGGGCCTTATAGCAGGACTATAGCTAGCCAGAAAAGTTGGCGTAAAAAACCTTACGGCCCATAGTGACTCACAACTAGTAGTCTGGCAGACGAAAGGAGAATACGCAGCAAAGGATCCAACCTTGACAAAATATCATGACCTCGTCAAAAAAACTCATTGGAGAGTTTGACTCGGTACAAATAGAAAATGTGCCCCGAAGAGATAATACTCAAGCTGATACCTTGGCCAAATCCAAGGAATCCATCGAGGTGCTAAAGCAACCCAGTACAAAATTAATGTGCATAGCAACCTCGGGGGAAGGATTGCAAGGCCCCATCAAGAAAGATCTAGCAACTTTGGAATGCCCTAAGGATCCAAAAGAAGCCGCAAAAGTACAAAAGCACTCGGGAAGATACTTCCTCATCGAAGAAGAACTATACAGACAAGGGTATGCGAGCCCCCTTCAGAAATGCATAGGCGAAAATAATGTCAGAACAACATTTGAAGAAGTCCACGAAGGAGCCTGTGGCTCCCATATCGGGACAGACGCCCTTCCTGGGGTACTACTGTGCCAAGGTTACTTTTGGCTTACCTTGAGGAAAGATGCAAGGCAATTTGTCTGAAGATGTGACAATTGCCAAAGGCACGCCAACATCCAAAAGTTACCTTCAGAAAGAATAACTTCAGCAAGTTATCCTTGCCCCTTCGCCATATGGGGTATTGATCTCATCGAACCTCTTCCAAGTGCTCCCGGTTCTACATAGTCGCAGTGGACTACTTCACTAAGTGGATTGAAGTGGAGCCATTGGCATCAGTCTTAGCGAAGGATATCCAAAAGTTTGTGTGGAAGAACATCATATGCCGATTTGGCATACCAAGGGCAATAGTGGCCGATAATGGAACCCAGTTTATGGATAGAGGATTCCAGGAATTCGTGGCTGACCTCGGCATAAAAATGCATTTCGCTCCAACAGCCCACCTGCAAAGTAACGGGCAGGTCGAAGTATCCAATAGGACAATAAAAGATGGCTTAAAGAAGAGGCTAAAAAAGGCAAAGGGGAAATGGCCAGGAGAGCTCCCAAGTGTGCTATGGAGTTATCGTATGACTCCCCGAAGGGCAACTGGGGAAACTCCCTTCTCACTCATGTATGGGACAGAAGCCGTCATCCCCATTGAGGCGATACAGCCTTCAATAAGAGTACAAGTATTCGATGAAGGAGGAAATAATCTCGGCTTGAGGACAAGACTAGACCTCGTCGAGGAACATCACGAAATGGCCGAACTTAGGAGGAAGGCTTTCCAACAAAGAATAGCTCACACTACTAACTTACATGTGAGAAGAAAAGAAATCAAAAAAGGAGACCTCATCCTCCGAAAGGCCGAATTTGAGCCGCGCAAGCCATCAGAAGGGGTACTTCGGGCAAACTGGAGTGGACCTTATTTGGTCCTCGAAGAAGTCTGCAGAGGGTCTACAAATTGGGTGATGCCAAGGGAGTAGAGTTGAAAAATACTTGGCATTCAGACTCTCTGAAAAGATTCTATACTTAGACATTTTTCTGAAAGAAAGCTTGTAACTACTCCTCCCCGAATTCGCCAATAAAAATACAGGCCGAATATGGTCGCGTTATTAAAAAAAAAAAGGGTTCTTTAATGGATTTCTTCCGAAAGAAACTAGCTATTTGATGGAGTTTAAGAGCTTTGCGGAATACGGGAGAGGCCCAATACGACTCTTTCCGAAGTCATAATTTCAAACGTCCGCCGAAGATACATACATAGAATTACACTAACTTCTGAAGAATTGTATTCGGAGGGAAGAATGGAGACTGGAAAAAAAATCTTCACTAAAAATTCTAAGGAAAATGGTACAAAGAGGCAGGATTACAAGAAAGAAAAAGCCTATGGCTGAGCAGGACCATCCAGCGTCTCCTCAGCGTTGGCATCTTCAGCAGGATCAGCCGGAGGCACGGGCACAGCAGGGGGAAGATTGAGAAACTCAAGCTTCGACCATGTCCACCTGTTTGGGAAAGTCCAGAGCGGACAGGTAGGAGAGGTCAAGCTCAGGGTGCCGAGAAAGGACTTGATGACGCGCCAAGCAAAAGCCATCTTGGTAAGACACCTTCTTCATCTGGTCGGATTGATCCTTCTCAGCACTAAGGGCTGACAGCTCGGCCGTGAGCTTAGCAATCTTCCCCTCCAGCTTCTTTTTCTTCTTACTTTTAGCCTCCTTCCTCAAAGAGTCAACCTCAGCCTGGAGCTCGGCATTCAAAGCGAGTGCCTTCGCAAGGTTCTCGCTATTTTCAGCGTTCTCCTTCCGAAAGGCCTCGTTCTCCGAAGAGAGAATGACACACTTTGAGCCGAGGTCCTCAACCTTGGCCGTAAAATCAAGGAGGAGCTCCTGCTTGCACGCCGCGAGCTCGGCCCGAAGATTCACTATGTCCTCCTTCGCAATCTTATTAAGTTCGCCGTACTTGAGGACATACTTGGCGTAGAACTCCTTCATTTTGCGTAGACAATCCTTGGACCGAGAGCGGGACTCTGTTTGCTTCGCCGCCCAGGCGCGAAAATATCCGCTGTATGCTAAGAGGTACAGAAAAAAAGGGGCCCCGAATGAGGATCAGAAGACGATAAAAACTTAGAAGAAAATTTTTCTAAGTAAACAAGAAGAAAAGAACTACCTGGGCGGCATGCTCAGTCATCCTCACCGCAAGGATTTCCTCATTTGGGCATTTAGTGACGAGCGACTGAAAGGGGGCATTTGTCAACACCCCCGTCGCCATCTGCGAAGCCATCAGCTGACTATCCTCGGAGAACAAGTTCATGTCCTCCGTGAATGTCCATAAGGGCTCCCTCAGCACTTTATCCTTCGGGATGTGCCTATCCCGAAGAGCCCTCCTTCGGGCGTGGGTTTCCTTCCAGGGGGCAATAAGCATGTCCTCTGCGAGATCACGCCGAAGTTTCGTCAGTACATCATCCCTTAGCCATTCATCCAAAAAATCATAGATAGAAAAAATGCTAAGATTTGCAGAAGAATGGCTAAGGAACCAACCTGGTGGAACTTCGGCCACATTATCCTCAGACTCGCCCCCTCCTCGGACTTTGCCGGGAATATTCTTGCCTTTTCTCCTCCTGCTCTCTTCAAACACTTAAGTAGATGTGTGCTCAACAGAAGCCTCGGCAGCAAGAACCGGACTCAAGGTTGCCTCGAAAGTGGCAGAGTCCGAGGGAGGATCAGTAGGGGCTGGAGAATGAGCAAGAGACCGGTCCTGCACTTCGACCACGTCTTCGGGGGGAGGAGGGATGGCAGCCGCCTTGGCCTTCTTAGCCTTAGAAGCACCTCTGGTGGTCTTCTTCCTCTTGGCAGATGCCTTCTTGCATGCCTGCTCTCCCTTCTCGAGCTGACCGAGAAAGAGAGACTTGTAGGAGTCAGCAGCTTGGTCGCCCATCTCTGCAAAAGGAAAAAACATCAGTGTAAGTCTAAAAGGAAAACAGATATCAAATCCTGGAAGGTGACTTACTTTCGGCAAAAGCCTCATATGAAATTTCAGCCCAAAGAAGCATTACTATCCATGCCTTCTTCCCCGGGAGAACAGGCATGGGAATGTTCGGGTCACCCTTGTGTGCATTCACTACCCCCAGTTCCCGAAGGACCTCCTCGGTCATGAGGTCCCATTTGATGGGAAAGGGATAGAGTGAATGCGGAGGAACCTCGGGGTCCCAGTCTGCGACCGCTCGGATAAGTCGATCGAACTTATCGAACTCGGCAGACAACTTCGAAGTTAGGAGCTTCTGGGGTCAACAACATCGATCTTTACGGTCCTCGAAGCCCACCTGGTCAGTACGTGGCTCCAAAACTCGGGAACCGACAGGAAGAAAAACTTCTTCTGCCACCCTCGCCAGCTGTCCTTGTTATCGAAAGTGAAGGTGAATTTTTTACTCCTGGACCCTCGGGGAAGCAAGAAGTAAAAGCCGCCCTTCGGGACCAGGTGAAGTTTGTAATATTGCATAAAGAAGAAAAAGTGTGGATTTATCTTAAAAACCCCCCCACACATGCAGAGGAAGGAGTTGAAATAAGAATAAGAATTATGAGGGAGCTGGTTCACGGCTATCCCGTGAAATTTACAAAATTCGCATATCATTCGATGGGGAGGATACCGAATACCAGCTTTCAGCTGAGCTCGGTAAACGGTAACCTCACCTGAAAGAGCCGAAAAACCGTACGTACTCGGGATAGGCAACCTCGGGACGACGTAAGAGGGAAGATAAAATTTGGCCATCCACTTCGTCATTTTTTTCTGAAGTAGTACAGCAAGGATGAGACTCAAGGGGGAGAAAGCTTTTGGGAAAAGGACGAACGGACATGAACGGGGTTGGATTCGACATTTTTTGAGAAAGAAGGAGGACAACCTCAGGAAAAATGGAGGAAGAAAATAGAAAGATTTCAGAAAGACAAGTACCTCAGAAAAACAACCTCGAAAGAAAAAATAGAGAGAATTACGGAGGGAAACACCCACCGAAGGTTTTGCCGAAATCAGGGTTTCTGGACGCCGTCGTAAGGGTTTCCAGAAATCGCTCCGCCGTTGAAACCGCCGCCAGAAGAAGGAAAAAGACAGGGGAGAGCTCTAGAGCAGATGAGAGCAAAAGATAGGAGAATGACAAGAAATAAAGCGAAAGGCGCTTACATAGACCGAAGGGGGTAAGCGAAGCGTCGTCATTATTGCCCTTTGAAGGCGAAACGTCGTCATTATTGCCCCTCGAAGGCAAAGAGACACAGTTAACACAACTGATGTAACCACTCGCCATATATCAACAGCCACGTGTAAGCTGATGCGAGAAACGAGGGCACGCCCCTAACAGCTGGTTAAGCTATATAACGCTTCCTGAAGCAACACGCCCGTATGAATTAGAAGACGAAGCGATTTACTAACAGGGAGAAATGTGGAATCACACGCCTCTGACAAAGGCCTCGACAGAAGCGCTAGGAACATCGCTCTAACTCCAAAGAGTTCCCGGGAACCTCCCAAACCGAAGACGCGTCTTCGAATTTTCTGAGGGGGGCATATGATACCCAAGGGGCAATCACCCCTGAAGGACCTCACGCGTATGCATCATCCCGAGCCAACGCATCACCTTTGGTCGAGAACAGGTGACTAGACCTCGGCAAAGAGAGGACATCAAGCACTCGTGGACAAGCTGGATAAGCCTCGCCTTCAAGGGACACGTCAAACCAACTTCGGTCACAAAGGGTCATCACTTCTCCTGAGGGTTACCTCGGAATGACTCCACGTGCCTAAGCCCGCCTTCGGCCATTCTTTGGGCCACCTTCGGTACATATCCTCAAGAATACTATCGCCGAGGACCTAAGCCTAACCTTGGGAAAGTCCGGCCGAAGGTGCCTTGTATAAAACAAAGGACCTCCCTCCGAAGGCGTTCACTTCCCCGAGGTACTCCTAGACCTCGTGGCAATTCGGTCGCCTAGAAAGGGCACATGGACGTATGACCAAACAGCTCAGGAGTCTCCGACGCACCATACTCGTACGGCTCTCGACACGCCGCCCCTAGACACACTCTAACACGCCGTGTGGCGGAACAGGGCCCCAAAGCCCTAAATTACTAACACTGGTAGGCTCTTTGGGAACTATGATCCCACTTATGTTACAGTTGGCTAGTTATTACTCGTGAAGTATCTTAAATCATTACGTGCAACTAGTTACTTAGCCTACCCTGCATAAGAAATATGCATGCATTGTCCTGGCTATGCAATAATAATTAAATTAAAACATCATTGAAAACAGTGTCGCGGTAATTAACAAAAACATAATTCAAATAAGCCAAGACATAAACCTTTAGTTGCTTTAACTTCAAGTAACAACTATGTGCATACATCTCAAACTTATATGCACCCAAAAGTAACCCTAGTGTTATACACACCAATGGACACTAGTAAAGGCGATCTATGTATGAAATTACCATACATATAAAAGAAGCATCTCATATCTACTAAGATACTAAGATCCATCCTTAGCTCTTCACCCAAGCAAGCTAGCTTCAAGTGATGAGCCACACTTTCCTTGTACTCACTTAGCCTCAAACTGTAAGGCAAACATTTGGTCAGTACTAGCTTATGCCATAAGTAACTCAGAAACTTGGAGTTTCCTACTAGAGAATACCTTTTTTAACCGATAAAACTTAGCTTTAACAGCTGCCCATTACCAACTGTTAAGCCCAAATAGTCCGTTTAAACCTACACAACACTTAAGGGGTGAGTACTTTAAAGTACTCAGTAAGGGATTTAGTACCTACAGGGAAAATCAATATAAACATGCAAAGCACAACATGTTTATAAATGTAGCATACAAAACAAACAAGCAGTCAACAAAGTAACCAGAAGCAAAAATAAACAACAACCAATGCAAATGATGGATGGATGGATGGATGAATGAAATATGCACATGCAAATGTACTTAGGACTTCCTTACACCCGTAGGTGCTAGACTTGCCGTGAGCTCTTACGACTGGGGTACTTGGATACTGGCCCTCGTATCCTATGCTAGCACTTAACTAACCCCATGAAGTCTTCTTACGGGCGTCTCAGAGTAAGTCATCACTTACCCAAACCTTACCCGCCTTGACGAGCTACTTAGAGGAAGTCACTACTTACTCACTCCTTACCCGTCTCTTTCCTTAACTTATTGTGCAGGGTAGCTGCCTTATGTGGTTCAACTTACCAAGCTCTTCGAGCTTAGCTTAGGGCTTCTTAGCGGCTTACTTACCAAACCATAAAGTTTGGTTGGGATTCTCTTAGGTTTCCTTTTTATTGACCAAAGGTTTATGACATTCCACTCGGCCAACAAAGAGTCTGAAACCTAACTTAATCCCCTTAGTGCTCACTTGGGAACTGAAGCACTTTAACTTCATTAGCCATCATCACTTACCTTTCCTTAACCACACCTCTTAGCTACCACCTAAATAATGCATAATTCCCAACTTAGGAATGAGTTCTAGACCCAACTAAGGTTACGGAACATCTTAAGTTAGCCTAGGGATAAAAACTGAGAGTTTGAGACACTCTTAGGATGCCAGGAGCTTGGGGGGGAAAATACCTTGGCGGCGCCGTTGGTGACGCGTTGCCAAAGGCATTGACATTTAGAAAATTTTGACATCTCTCGGCGACACGTCGCCAACTCGCGTTGCCACCGGAGACGCGTCGCCAAAATGGTGTCGCTACTGGCGACGCGCTGCCAATGCCTTTCTAGCATTGCGCGACAGCATGCAATCTTGCATGAAACCTGCTCAAACTTTCTCATCCCAAGCTCAAATCACATGGGTCTTGTTTCTACTTCATTCCCACACATAACACTACATTTCTATGCATTATTTGAGCTCAATTAACTTAAATCCCTTACCTCAAATCATCTTGAAAGCAAGAAACAGCAATGAGCACATCCAAGCTCCAATGAGTTCCTTTGAGTTCCAAGCTTGAAATCAACCAAATTGGACACCAAGAGCATGAAGTTAAGACCATTTCTAAACATTTAACAATCTTAAAACTAACCCATAAGGATCAAATACGTTTACCTTTGGGTTTGAACCAAAAACTTGCAAGAACAACTCCAAATGCACCAATTCCATTAAAAACGAGCCAAGGGCTTGTTGGGATAGCTTTGGGACCTTCAATTTCCATGGAAACTTAAGTGAGTTGGGAGGTTTGGGGGTAGAATGCAAGGGAGGAAGGAGAGCTACGAAAATGGCAAATGGGGGAGATGATGAATAGTGTCATCTCCTCTATTTATAACCAACTTAGCCCAACTTTCTTCCACTTGTCACCTTGGCCCTTAAACTTAATTTTTGAATCACTTAGGCCACTTAAACACTCCCCATTGCATCACTCCTTGGTCCCAAAGAAATTTTTTTCTTATCCAAACACTTTTCCCTTAGGTCACTTAAGCTATTATAAGACATAATAGCTTAATTTCTCACTAAGTGCATTTTTCACCCTTAACTTTCGCTTTTGGTTCAAATGGCTATAAATACTTATGGTCTTAAATCAACTAGCTCAAAACACTTTCATGAACCTAATTTTACCAAAATTATGGTCATGCCACTAACTTCGGCCAAAATTACCATTTTAACCTTTTTGCCCCTTAGGTGCCAATTACTCTTCGAAACTTAATTTAACCTTAACTAGCTTACTTTCTTTGCTTAATAAAACTTATCTGAGGGAAATAACTTGGGATTTACTTACCTCAACATTTAATGTAGAGGAAATACCACTAGAGCCTTTACACGGCGTCCTCGAGCGGCACAGGTTTTCGGCCGAACGGCCGATGGTCAGCTAAAAGCCCCCTAGAGGTATGAATCACGTCCAGTTGGACACGTGTCATGATCTGGGCAGCTTCTGGCAAACGAACTTCTCCTATCTACCTCCTATAAATATTCGGGAGGCATCACAGGTAAAGGGGGCTCTCTCTCTAGAAGACTATCTTTAGCTCCTTTGCTTATCTTTCGCCCTCGAACACTGACTTGGGCGTAGGAGATTCCTGCTCGAAAAAACACTCCAGGGACCTCCTAACCCTTGCTTTCTCTGTCTTCCAGGTGGTCCTCCCAGGACATATTCTCTCTAGACATTCCTTCACCACCGAAGGTTCTTGCCACCCTCATCATGACACACAGTGGAGATGCTGACGGGCATCAGCAGGGGTAATAAGAGAAGTTAAGTACCCCAAATGGCTTAGCAACGTGGTTATCGCCACAAAGGATGGGAGTGAAAAGCTCCGAATGTGCATCGTCTTTTGAAACCTGAATGATGCTTGTCCAAAGGACTCCTACCCTTTTCCAGCTATAGACCAATTGGTGGATTCAACCGCCGAATACGGTCTTCTCCGTTTCCTTGATGCCTTCAGTGGATATCATCAAATTCGGATGAACCCTGAAGATGAAGGAAAAATCACCTTTGTCACCGATGTTGGTACCTACTGCTACGTCAGAATGCCCTTCGGGCTTAAAAATGCAGGGGCTACCTATCAAAGGTTGATGAATAAAGTGTTCGACTCTTAGATTGGGAGAAACATGGAGGCATATGTCGACGATATGATAGTTAAGAGCAGAATGCCTAGTAACCATATCGATGACTTAAACAAGACCTTTCAACGACTTCTGGAGTTCGGCATTCGCCTTAATGCCGAGAAGTGCGTGTTCGGAGTAATGCAGGGAGGTTCTTCGAGTTTATGGTATCGGAAAGGGGGATAGACGCCAACCCCGAAATGGTTAAAGCCTTGCTAGATTTCAGAACACCTACAACCATCAAAGATATACAAAGGCTTACAGGAAGTGTCACACCTCAGTCAGGCCTTGGCCTAAAAGTTACTAACTTAAAACCACCAGCCCAACTTCAAACTGGGTTTCTAGTTCTCGGCCAAGCAAGAAATGGCAACTTTTAAGTCTTATTTTCTTAAGTTAAGAGGCCTGGGAGGTGGCCCAGGTGGCTTTAATAAAATTCAATAACAACTTGCAGCAAGGGCAAGGCCCAAACCCTTAACTTGCTCTACAAGCAAGGATTCACTTAATGCAATTTTAGTGCATACATAGTGTGCATCATGTGTGCTAACTATATGGCAGCCAAGAAGCCCACAAGGTTGGTTTAGAGTTTTGAAAACCATATGCAAGATATACATGATGCATTCGGTCAACACTTGTACATATGCTTACACCATTAGTCTTCATGAAACAAAGCCCATAATCACATAAACATGCCAAACAATGGCCCATAATCACATAAACATAAGCAAGCATTAAGCCATCCATAATCCATACATAACTTGGCATACAAAACCCATCCAAACATAATAAGTCTAGGCACAAATGACTACACATATATACACCAAAAGAGTAGTCTACCTAGTAGTCCAAAACATGGCTACAAGCCAAGAGAATCCAAAAGTACATATGCCAAGTTATTACAAGCCATGTCTCCTAATGGTCAAACAAGACCTTAAGTATGCCATACAGGAGCACACACTGCAAAACTAGCCCAATGGCTTGGTTCATGGTCATAAAGGCAAACACTATGATCAAGGCCACAGTCCACATATCCATAGCTCCCCCTAGACAAGTCTCCACTACTGCCTGCAAACTCTAACCATAAGTCTCGGCCAATAAAGAATAAGACTTGTAATGAAAACCAACTGCTAAGCCAAGCACACATTGGCACATACCTTGGAAAGCAAGCAAATATAAACACTAAGCACACACATAAGTAGCTTAGTCCTACTCAGGCCGAATATCTTAGCCTGAAAATAAGAGAATGGGCAGTGAGCATATAACTCAGTAGGATTCACATCTATATATAAACAACTCAAATGAGTCTATTTAGTTAAGCTGAGAGTTCACTCAAGCTTAACCTCCAGTTCATTAGCTCATCCTGCAAAACAGACACAAAGACAAGAAAATAGGCATAGACATATACCAAAATACACAATTATAGGAAGTAATTCACTTAAGGGTCAGCATGCACAAGAAATTCACCAAAGCACACAAGTACACACACACACTTCACAAAGTGGCTCTCGGCCATATCCATCCATACATGTACTCATGTGCATTTCTTGCACACAAACTTACCAAAATACCAATTCCATTAGGAGCTCCCAAAATGCCAAGCAAATAGGCCACATTTACTTGCATTTCTAGTACATGTACCATAGTTAATTAGCTAATCAACAAACCAAATAAGTAACCACATTATGCCCATCAAGTAACTAAGGTCATTTGGCACAATTAACCATCACTTAGCCACTCTAAACACTTGTATCATGGTGTACAGTACCAAGCAGAACAAGTGTCAGTGAACCCTACCTCAAATAGCTCTCGGTCTCAACCAAGTTTCAAATGTCCAAGTGCTCTTCAATTCCAATGCCTAGCATGACAACACATAGGCATCATTACACAACTCATGGACCCAAAATACCATGACCATATGAAGAACACTATGACCCACATATACACTTAAGCTCTCGGCCAAAGTGCCATTATTCCATATACATGTACTGCCCATAATTCCAACACATCACATGACACTCAAGTCACCAATAAGTCATATCCATGGTAGTATTACCAAGCCATCAAGTGAAATGCACTATGTTACCATGTATTAATCTCTCGGCCAAAGTACACATTTTCACATAGTTACATTACCCAACATTCTTGTTTACTACATGAGCATGTAAACATCCACTAAACTTATTCATGGCACAAATGCCATGTAACCAAGCAAGCATACTCAAGTACTTTAGCCCAAGTTCTCGGCCACATTGCCCAACTATGCACATTGATGTCATTTATCCACTAACACATTTCATGATCTTATGGCCATCAAATAACAATGCTCATGGCATAACTACCATGTAATCCGTGGAAACACATCATATTATACCCAATTATGCTCTCGGCCTTAACACCAAACTTCCCATTGTAATGTTTCTCATCCATTCAAACCAACATATGACCATCAAGTCATCCAATAACATTACTCATGGCATCAAAACCATGTATTCAAGTAATGGACATTAAATTATACCATTCCAAACTTTCAGCCATGATACCCACTTCACATACACATGTTCTTCACTTAATCCAAGCCAACATACATACACC
Source organism: Aquilaria sinensis (assembly GCA_005392925.1). Taxonomy (NCBI): domain Eukaryota; kingdom Viridiplantae; phylum Streptophyta; class Magnoliopsida; order Malvales; family Thymelaeaceae; genus Aquilaria; species Aquilaria sinensis. Next base: position 87,860 of record SMDT01000730.1, read on the forward strand.
AATGCATCAATAAGCATGGTTCATGGCATCAATGCCATGTGATTAAAGATAGAACATGGATTACCTCAAATCCACCTTTCGGCCAACACGCTAACTTCCACAAATTTGGTGTCCTTCACCACAACAACCTATCACAAGGTTAAACAAGCATCAACAAGCATCATACATGGATTAATTTCCATGAACTCCAAGAAGAACACCAAGAACGCATTCGGCCAACAATCCACTTCCAAACTGAGACATACTTTGCTCATTTAGCTTAACATAACTTCAATTAAACACTTAAGTTCCTTGTACATGGAAGAACTACCATGAATTCAAGGAAACATTGAAGTTACCTCAAGAACCCTAGCTTGGTTGGCTCGGTTCTTCTTCAATCTCCAAGTTCCAACTTTGATTCCAAGCAAACAAGAACCGAAACACTCCTTCCCAAGCTTGAATCTCCTAAAGCCTTCAAATTTCTTTGGAATTCAAGATCAATTTGTGGAGGAACTCTCAAGAACACTCGGCCAAAGAAGAACAAAGGAAGCCCGAAACTAACAAATGGCTTTGGACTTAGTTTCGGCCGAATTAACCATTGTTTTTGTTAGCTAAAATGCTAACTTTGCCCTCCATAATTTTGCATGGTATAATGTAGCCCTTAGCTCCACAAATGCTCAAAGCCGCCACTTAAACTTGTGTTAAAATGAACACTCAAGTCATATCTTGGCTCATAATGCCAAGCACAAAGCAACACAAGTACCAAGGCCATATAAAACCATGGCATAACCGGCCATGAACTAATAATCAACTAGTTAGTTTGTTTAGCTAACTAGTGAATAGTGTACTTAGTGGAAGACAAGGATATGACTAGTAATCATTATTGTCTCCCAAAAATGGTCTAGTCTTGCACTAGCCATCACAAAAGTTTGCATGGCCACAATTGCCATCTTTAATCTTGTGGTTTCACTTGTACCACTTAAATTGGTGCACAGTTTAGTCCCCTTTTTTTTAGTTCTCTGTCAGTCTTCCAAATGTACATTTCCCATGTGCAATTAAGTCCTGAAAGTCTCCTGTTTTGCACATAGGCCACTGTGCCAGTCTCCATGACTCCTCTTTCTTCCCTTTCTATTTTCTCTCACTTTCTTTGTTTTTCCTTGGCCTAAGCCAAGCACTTAGGAGGTGCCTAACAGGAAGAATCACTTCCCTTAGTAGGTTCATCTCCAGGTACGGCGACCGATGTCGACCCTTCTTCAAGGTGCTTACTAAAACACCCAAGAGCGAAGGCAACTCCAGAGTTGAAAAACACCCTTGGAACCCAGAATGCCAGAAAGCTTGGGACAAGCTTAAAAGTTACCTAACCCGTCTGCCAACACTTTGGCAACCTCGGGAAGGAGAACCTCTCATCCTCTACCTCACCGTCACTAAAAAAGCTATGAGTTCAGTCCTGGTGAAAGAAGAGAGTGGGAGGCAGTGAACAGTATACTATGTGAGCAAGTCCTTGCATGGTGCCAAGGTCAGGTACCCATTGCTCCAAAAAGCCATCTATGCCTTAGTGCTTGCGGGCAGAAGGCTACGGCCCTACTTCTAAGGACATGCCATTATCGTCCGAAGCAACCTACCACTGCGTGACATAATGAAAAAGGTAGAGCATTCAAGAAGGTTATCAAAATGGTGTATCGAGCTCAGAGAATATGACATCACTTATGAGCCAAGAAGGGCAATAAAGGCCCAAGCATTGGCAGACTTCATCGTCAAAGTCCCGGGAATTAAGGATGCTGAAGTCACCTCGGAAGATCCGATAAAGATTGAACCCGAGTTGAAACTCTTCGTCGATGGTGCCTCAGGCGCCAAACACCAAGGCACTGGCGTGCTCCTTCAGGGGCCCGAGGGCATGGAAGCCACCAAAGCCATCAAATTTGGTTTCGATGTCACCAATAACATCGCTGAATATGAAGCCCTCATAGCAGGACTAAAACTGGCCAGAAGAGTCGGTGTAAGAAACCTTAAGGCCCACAGCGACTCGCAGCTAGTAGTTCGGCGGATGAAAGGAGATTACGCTGCAAAGGATCCAACCTTAGCAAAATACCATGACCTCATCAAGAAGCTCATTAAAGAATTTGATTTGGTACAGATAGAAAATGTGCCTCGAAGAGATAACGTTCAAGCCGATACCTTGGCCAAATCCAAGGAACCCACCGAGGTGCTAAAACTACCTAGCACGGAGTTAATGTGCATAGCAACCTCGAAAGCCGGATGGCAAGACTCCATCAAAAAATACCTAGCAACTTCGGTACTACCCGAAGACCCAACCCAGGCTGCAAAGGTGCGAAAGCGCTCCGACAGATACTTCCTCATTGGGGATGAATTGTACAGACAAGGGTATGCAAGTCCCTTGAAGAGGTGCGTAAAAGAAAAGGATGTCAGAACAGTCCTCGAAGAAGTTCACGAGGGGGCCTGTGGTTCCCACATAGGAACGGACGCCTTCGCCGGAGTGATACTTCGCCAAGGTTACTTCTGGCCTACCCTAAGGAAAGATGCAAGGCAATTTGTCCAGAAATGTGACAAGTGCCAGAGACACGCCAACGTCCAAAGGTTACCCTCGGAACTAATATCCTCGGCCAATTATCCCTGTCCATTTGCAGTATGGGGCATTGATCTCATCGGGCCGCTCCCAACTGCACCTAGAGGAGTAAAGTTATGCACAATTGCAGTAGATTACTTCACGAAATGGGTCGAGGCAGGGCCCCTGGCAATAATTTCGGCAAAAGACATACAAAGATTCATTTGGAAGAACATCATATGCCGATTTGGTATACCAAGGGTAATAATGGCTGACAATGGCACCCAGTTTACGAACAAGGGGTTCCAATAATTTGTGGCTGACCTCGGTATTAAGCTACACTTCGCCCCAGTAGCCCATCCTCAGAACAAAGGGCAGGTAGAGGTATCTAACAGAACCATAAAAGATGGCCTGAAAAAGCGATTGGGGGAGGCAAGGGGAAGGTGGCCAGAGGAACTCCCTAGTGTGCTATGGAGCTACCGGACAACACCCCGAAAAGCCACAGGTGAGATGCCTTTTTCACTTGTCTTCGGCATGAAGGCCATTATCCCTATCGAGCTAGTCCAGCCATCGGTCAGGGTACAAGTGTTCAACAAAGAAGGGAATGACCTCGGGTTGAGAACTAAACTCGACCTAATTAACGAACACAGAGAAGTGGCTGAGCTCAGAAGAAAGGCCTTCCAGCAAACAGTAGCTATGGCCGCGAACTTACGCGTCAGGAAAAAAAAATAAAAAAAACAGACCTCATTCTCCGAAAAGTTGAGTTTGAATCCCGAAAACTATCTCACGGAGTATTTTGAGCTAACTAGGAGGGACCTTATCTGGTCCTGGACGAAGTTCGGAAAGAAGTCTACAAGCTCGGTGATCCCGAAGGTGGAGAGCTGAAAATACTTGGCACTCGGATGCCTTGAAAAAGTTCTATGCTTAAAAACTTGTCCAAAAATTGTACAGTTAGAAATTTTTCTAAGTACAGAAAAATGTTCGGAAAGGATAATTCCACCTAAGGAAACCTACCAAACGAGAAGCAAGTAAGCACTTGTGGAAATGACGTTCTTTTAAAGTCTGTTCGGTCATTTTTCCCGAAGGACGCGTTGACCGAACACATCTGCTAAAAGTAGGTTGATTGATAACTTAAGCAATTCACTGAAGTTAGCATTTTGTCGAAAATGGTCGATAAAAAGTGCAAAAAGTATCTTGCTAAGGGTCTTAGACCAAAAGTGGTCAAAACAACCCTTGGAGACGAAAAGTTATTGGGGACTTAGCCAAACTTTGAAAGAGAAAGTTTTATTACAAAGAGCAAGGTTACAAGAGAAAGAAGAAAAAGGTTTATTGCTGAGCAGGAGCGTCTTGTGTCTCCTCGGCGTCAGCATCCTCTCGGGTAGGCTCATCCGGAGGCACAGGCGCAGCAGAAGGAAGGTTGAGGAACTCCAGCTTCGACCATGTCCACCTGGGCTCCTTGGGAAAATCTAGAGCGGATAGAAAGGAGAGGTCGAGCTTGGGGAACCGAAAGAGAACTTGATGTTGCGCCAAACAAAAGCCGTCTTGATAGGACACTTTTGTCATTTGGTCTAACTAGTCCATCTCGGCACTCAACGCTGCCAGCTCGGCCGTAAGCTCGGCAACCTCCTTCTCCAGCCTTTTCTTCTTCTTCTTGCTCTTGGCCTCTTTCCTCAACAACTCAACTTCAGCCTGGAGAGCGGCGTTCAATGTGAGCGCCTTCGAAAGGTTCTTAGCATCTTCTACTTTTTCCTTCCAAAGGTCTTCGTTCTCCGAGGAGAGAACAGCGCACTTCGAGCTGAGGTCCTCGACCTTCGCTGAAAAGTTAAGGAGGAGCTCCTTCTTGCTCTCTCGAAGCTCAGCTTGAAGATTCACTACGTCCTCCTACACAATTTTGTTCAGCTTGCCATACTTGAGGACGTATCTGGCGCAAAAGTCGTTTGCCTTTTTTAGAGAATCCTCGGACCGAGAGCGAGCATCAGCCTGCTTCGCTGCCTAGGAGCGGAAGTACCCCCTGTACGCCAAGAGCTACAGAAAAGAAGGCCTCGAATAAGGGTCAATAAGCAATAAAAACTTAGAGGGAAATTATTCTAAGGAAAGAAGAAAAACCTACCTGGGCGGTATGTTCAGTCATCCTCGCCGCGAGGATCTCCTCATTTGGGCATTCGTCGATGAGCGACTGGAAGGTGGCATTCATCAGTGCACCCGTCGCCATCTGGGGAGCCATTAACTGGTTGTCCTTGGAGAACAAATTCATGTCCTCCGTGAAAGTCCAGAACGGCTCCCTTGGCACTTTATCCTTCGGGATACGCCTATCCCGAAGAGCCCTTCTTCGGGCAGCCAACCCCGAGGTCAGAAGCTTCCGAGGGTCAGCGACGTCAATCTTAAGTGTCCCCGAAGCCCACTTGGTCGGTACGTAGCTCCAAAATTCGGGAACTGACACGAAAAAGAACTTCTTCTGCCACCCCCGCCAGCTATCCCTATTGTCGAAGGTGAAAGTGAATTTTTTGCTCCCGGACCCTCGGGGAAGCACGAAGTAAAAGCCACCCTTCGGGATCGGGTGGAGTTTGTAGTATTGAAGGAGGAAAAGAAAGTGGGGTTGTATCTTAAAAATCCCACACATGCAAATAAAAGAATTGAAGTGAGAATAAAAATTAGGAGGGAGCTGGTTCACGGCTATTCCGTGAAACTTGCAGAACTCGCATACCATCCGAGGGGGAGGGTACCAAAGACCGGTTTTCAATTGGCCTCGACAAACAATGATCTCACCCAAATGAGCACTATAGCCGTGCGAACCCGGGATAGGTAACCTCGGAACGATATAAGAAGGGAGATAGTATTTTGCTATCCACTTCGTCATCTTCTCCAAAGTGGTACAGCATGGGTGAGACTCAAGGGGGAGAAAGCTTTCGGGGGTAGGACGTACGAACATTGGCGGAGTTGGATTCAACATCTCTTGAAATAGAAGAAAGGCAACTTCGGAAGAATGAAGGGAGAGAACCGAAGGACTTCGGAAGAACAAAATTTTAGAAAAAACAACCTCGGAAGAAAAGAAGAACTATGGAAGAAGAGACCCACTGAAAGTTTTGCCGAAATCTGGATTCCTGGACGCCGTCGTGAGGGGTTGCCAGAAATCATTCCACCACTAGAACCACCGCCGGAAGGACAAAAAAGGTGAGAGAGAGCTCTAGAGCAAAACGAAAGCAAAAGAGAAGAGTATGAATGTCTGAGGCAAGAGGTGTTTATATAGGCCGAAGGGGGAAAGCAAAATGTCGTCATTGTTACTCCTCAAAGGTGAAACATCATCTCCTCGAAGGCGAAGAGACGCAAATAACGTAACCGACGTAAGTATCCGCCATCCATCAGTGGCAACATGTCATCCAACGCGAGGAACTAGGGCATGCCCCCTGACATCGCGAAAACCCAGGCACGACCATCCATAACTAGCACGCCTGGTCACGAGACGTGACAGTTCACTAACCTGCAGCAGAAAAAAATAAAAATAAAGGGAGTACATGCCCCTAGATCGCCGAAGGACTAGGTGATGACACCTCGACCAGGAAGGGACACCTTCGGATGACAAAACGCCTCCTTGAGCAGTGTCCCGACTCGAAGTTCGGCAAAACGTCTTCCAAGAGACTAGAGCCGAAGTCTCTGCTTCGACTTTTCAAGGGGGGCATGTGATAACCGAAGTGCCTATCACCCATCAAATTCATAGGCTCGGGTAAAGCACCAACTTCAGAAAGGAAGGTGTCCGGCCCCCCCTCACACCCGACCTCGGTATTTCTTCATCCCTGGGGACGACAGTACCAACCTCAAGAATACGGTCTACCATCACCCTCGGCAATGAAGACCGAACCACCCTCGGCACTGAAGGACGTCCCCAAACGGGACCATCTTCGGTGAGGATATTCCTGGATTACTGAAGTGATCTTGGGAGATAGTTCTCCTACTCTGAAGAGCTCTCTTCTACCAAAGGGACCTCGGGAGTACGGCAGAAGCAATTAAGGGGCCTCTGACACATCCTCGACACGTTGCCCCCGGACACGCTCTGACACGCCACCCTCGCGCGGCTTAGGCTTCTGGCCAGGCAGCCTACGGCCGGCTAAATGTTCGCCTTTACCCCGAAGGTACGAATCACATTTGGCCGAACACGTGTCGTAATCTGGGCCAGCCACGTCAAATGGACTTTCACTGTTCACCTCCCTATAAATATTCGGTAAGCTCCCCAGGTAAGGGGATTGGACAAAAAAGGGAAAATCTCTCCATTTATTACTCACTCTCCAATTCCAAAACACTGACTTGGGCGTCGGAGACTTCTCCCCGGAAAAACACCCCGGGGACCTCCTAACCCTTGTTTTTTCTAGGTTTTTGCAGTCCTCGTCCCCCTGGACCATCCTCACCCAGGCGTTCTCTCACCGGCAGTCTTTGCTCCAGGCTCACCATGTCACACAACGACGAAGCTGCAGGGCATCAATGTGCCTCTAACATTACGTTATTAAAGCATGTACTCATTTTACTTATGTTTTATATGTGAGTTTATATTACATATATAACAATATATGTAACAAAATGATATAAAGATGTAATGATAAGTTTATGTATAATATATGGTTTTAATAATATAAAGATATCATGAGAATGTATTCAAAGGTTATTTTGAATAAAATCGAATTTATAATAGAAGTTATCAATAATGAAACCCAATTTTATTATTTTATAACCTTAAAGGCTCGGTTTGCAACCTATGAGCATAAAAAGAATATTATGTTCATAAAAGGGTGTCGCATGAATACTATTATAACTGATCATTTGCCGATCATTGGCAACTTTGGTCCTTTTTCTTCTTGGTTTTAGCCATAGTCCTAGCAATAATTTTATATCCAAGTTGAACTTGATTGGACAAGTCTGCCCAATAATGGGGAGTTATGCACCTTCGCCATAAGGAGCCTCATGATATGTCATTCCTATAACACTTGACAACTATTGTTATAGGCAAACTTGATGAGTGGCAAATGGTGGTCGCAAAAGCTCTTAAAGTTCATGGTACATATTCTCAACATATCTTCCAGGGTTTGTATCCCTTTTTCAGATTGACCATCTATTTGAGGATGGTATGCTGAACTTAGGCTCATGCTACTACCCAATGTTTCTAGAATGCCCCCTAGAACCTGGACACAAGCTTGGGATCTTGGTTAGATATTATCTCATCGGGAATGCCATGCAACCTCCCTAACACTTACTCACATTCGGCTATCCTGCTTAAGACCATGCCACCAAAAGTGGGTTTTCAAGTCATAGTACATCTTGTTAACATCGGGGGGAACATTCAACTTATTGTTATATGCTTCTTGAAGAACTTTTTTTCTTAGTCCTTCCACATCAGGCACAAACAATGTTTGCCCATAGTGCAATGTTCCCCTTTTGTATCAGAAGCCATTAAACGCTGCACCATGTTTTTTTCACCCAAACTCTTTGTTACATTATGGTTCTTACTATGAGCATCCTTGACTTTACTTAGCCGTCTTGACTCTATTTCTAGAGTAAGCACTTGAGCTTTCTCCCAAGTTTTCCAAACTTTATGCAAAATTGAAAATCACTCGATGGAGCTTCCTTCTGAACTACTTGGCACTTGATCCCTTGAAAGATTCATACTAGTATACTTTGTACTACACACACACACACACACACACACACACACACACACACATGTTGCCTTTCCTGGCACAATAATCAATTTTGCTCTTGTAATCATTAATATACTCAATCCAACACCTTTGTCTCATATTGAGCTCCTTTTAAATATATAAGTATTTTAAACTCTTATGGTCTATAATGATCTTAAAAGACCTTCATAGAAGATAATGCTTCCAAAGCTTCAGTGCGAAGACCACCATCGATAACTCTAGGTTATGCACTAAATAATTTAGCTAGAAGCTCCCCCTCTCCCTGAAGGTACGGACCTTATCCGACCGAACATGTGTCATGATCTGGGCAAACTGTGGCAATCGAACTTATCCTGTTCATCTCTCTATAAATATTCGGGAAGCGCCCCAGGTAAGCGGACCACTCCAGGGAGGAATCTCTCTGCTCCTTACTTACCCTTCACCTTCAAACACTGACTTGGGCGTCAGAGACTCCTCCCCCGGAAAAACACTCCGGGGAGTTCTTAACCCCTGCTTTTCTGAGTCCTTGCAATCCTTCTCCCACTGAAGGTTCCTTATCCAGGCGTACTCTCACCGGAAGTTCCTGCTCTAGGCTCACCATGTTGCACGATGATGATGCTGAAGGGCATCATTTGGCACCGTCTGTGGGAACCCTTTCCCAGGTCGCCGTCGTAGAGACTCGGTGTTCAAAGGAAAGGGGCTCCCGAAGTCCCCCTCTGCGCTGGAGGCTTAGCTGACGACCAAGCAACCCATGGCATAAACTTCCACACCGAAAGATGACCGCCCTTTAATGATGACATTGGGCTTCTTACGAGACTTCCAGCACTGCATTGTCGTTGAATTGACTCAGCAGGTCGACCAGAGGTGGCCCCGGCCTCCTCCGGTTTGAACGGCCTTCCCCTTGGAAGCGCGCTAGGAGAGAAGTTCGAGGTCCGCTGACTAGAGTTCCAAGAGTGAGGACTCTCTCGACGCATCTTCTATGGAGAACGTGACCCCTAGGGCGTGACCCACCAGAGAAAGAGCCCCAAAAGAAACTAGGGCCTTTTGTCGGCGGAGCCCATCCCTGTACCGAAGGTCCCAGTCTCATTTCCGTCGAAGTTACTCTACGAGAAGGAGAAGAAGTTCGCCATTGCCGGCAACCACCAGGCAGCAAGGGGAAGCTAACACAGCTACCCTCATGGAAAAGATCCTTGGAAGACTGGAAAAGGTTGAGAGGCAAATCTCCCGAAAACCAGTCTGGTCAAGGTTGTTCGACACTAATACCGAAGAAGAGTCACCTTTTGTACGGGAAGTGGGGGAGGCGCCCATGCCTAGTTACTTCAGGGTGCCACGCTTGGAAACCTACGACGAGCGTAGTGACCCCCAGGCGCACCTGACAAAGTACAAGTGAAGCATGGTGCTCCACGGCGCAGATGACGTTACCCTCTGCAAATGCTTTGAGGTGACCCTCTCTGGTCCAGCAACGGCATGGTATAACTCCCTGGCCCACGGAACCTTGCTAAGTTTCTAGGAGCTATCTACTGCTTTCACCCAGCAGTTCATTGGTAGAGGCCAACAGCCAAGATGCCAGTACAGATGTTCGACATAGCACAGCGAGGTGGGGAAACCATTTGCGACTACGTCGAAAGGTTCAACCGAGAAGCACTAAGTGTACCCGACTTTCAGCCTGAGATTCGCATCCTCGCAATGATAGGAGGACTTTGGAGGGACTCCCAACTCTTTTATGAGTTTTCCAAGGACCCCCTAGACACTCTCGGAGAGTTCTATAGAAGGGCCAAACAGCATATGACGGCCAAAGAACTCAGCATGGAAGGACCTAAGGTGGAACACCCCCGGCCCGAAGGACTAAGCCACCAGCCTTATCACCAAAATAAGGTTGGAGGAAGGCCCTGAAAACAAAAGGAGTAAAAGGCCAATGACGTTCACTCCCCTGAACGCCACAGGAGCCAGCATTCTCATGGCCTTAGAAAGGCAATGGACGACAGTTCCAAGGCCAAAGGCCATGACTTCGGAAAACAAGAAGAACATGAAGAAGTTCTGCCAATTCCACCGAGATCATGGCCATGACACTGAAGACTATTTCTAGCTAAGGAAATACATCGAGTCTCTCATAAAGCAGGGCCAACTTCGCCGGTACCTGTAGATGCCTTCTCCAAAAGGAAGAAAGGAAGAACAAACAAGGGGGGACGAGAAGGACTATGATTCCGACAGATGTCGGGACCGAAGTCCTCAAAAGAATCCGCCGCCATCAGCAAGGGTCATCCAAACCATCACTACAGGGAAACCCTCGTCTGAGAGGAAAAGAAAGATAAGAGAAATCTCCGTAATGGAGTATGGGAACTTGCCAAACAGACTCGTTCATAGAGACAGGTCTACAGTGAAATTCCCCCACGATGACCCACTCCTTGTCACGGCAAGGATAGGGAGTTGGGACGTCAAAAGAGTACTCCTGGATGACGGCTTCAACATCGACGTCATCTTTTCGCACCTACTGCCTAAATTAGGCATCTCAAAAGGTGACCTCAACACAATCAATTCCCCCACCTTTGGGGTTGGGCCATCGAGCTCCCAGTCCTTGGATACGTCGGTCTGCCCCTAATGTTGAAAGGGACCTCGCCTCTGAGTCAGGAGGAGCTGTTCACCTCCGTTATGACAAGGTTCATCTCCATTGATGTTCCCTCATCATACAACGCCATCCTCATAATACTTAAGGGGGTGTATATTGAATACTTTACTCTTTAAAAATTTTTTCCTCGAAAATTGCCTTTAGCTTGGGGTACTCTTCTGGACATCTCTCTTGCATTCCTTTCTTAGTTTCCCAAGTAACCTCTCTTTCAGAATGGTGTGAGCACTAAACTTTGACCATGGGAATAAACTTGTTTCTTAGCCTTCTGGTATCCTTAGCTAAGATAGCTATAAGTTTTTTCTTCGTATCCCAAACTAGGCTATAACTGTATGTCTTTAACTGCTATAGTATGCTTTGTGTGTAGCAAACACTTCTTAAGCATACTGATGTGGAAAACATTATGGACACTTGACATACTTGGCAGTAGAGCCAACCTATAAGCCACCTTGCCAACCCTTTCTAGTATTTCATAAGGACCAATGTACCTTGGAGATAGCTTACTATGTTTGCCAAACCTCATAGTGCCTTTGGTTGGTTGGTGCTACTTTGAGCCACAGTTTGTCACCAACCTCAAACTCCAAGTGTCTTCTTCTTTTGTTCATATAAGCAATGATCCTTTCATTAGCTATTTTTAACCTTTCCTGTATCTTCTTGATTTTACTTCTTGTCTTTTCAATAATTTCTTGACCCAACTCAAGCTTATTCGAGGCTTCCACCCAACAATGGGATGTCATACACCTTCTCCCATAAAGGGCTTCATAAGGTGCCATACCAATGGTGGTTTGATAACTGTTGTTATAAGAGAATTCCAACAAAGGTAAGTGTTGGTCCTATTCTCCTTTAAAATCCAATATAAAACTCCTGATCATGTTTTCCAATATCTGAATCACCCTATCAGTCTATCCATCAGTCTGAGGATGATAAGCAGTGCTCAGGTGGATTTTGGATCCTAGTGCCTTGTGAAAAGCACTCCAAAATCTAGCTGTAAACCTTGTATCTCTGTTTGACACTATGGAGTCTGGCTCTCCATGTAATCTTACTATCTCTTTGATGTACATTTGTGCCAATTTTTCCAGTGAGTTTGTGATCTTTATTGGCAAGAAGTGAGCACTCTTGGTTAACCTATCCACAATAACCCAGTTGTGTCATGTCTTAATTTGGTCATAGGCAGCCCAGTTAAGAAGTCCATTGGTATGTTGCCCCACTTTTTAACTGGAATGGGTAAAGTCTATAGTGTTCCTGATGGCTTTTGGTGCTCTACCTTCACTCTTTGGCATATTGCACATTGAGACACATATGTGGCTATATCTTTCTTCATGTTTGGCCACAAAAAATGTGTCTTCAAGTCTTTGTACATCTTTTCACTTCTAGGATGGATATTCAATTTGCTCATGTGAGCTTCTTCGAATATCTCATTTCTGAGTTCTTGCTCACTAGGCACATATATTCTGTCCTTGAAGTGAAATAATCCTTGCTTGTAGGCAAAGGATTCATACAAGGACTCTTTATCTTCCCCTGAAATCTTCTTCAAGTTTGGGTCTACTTCTTATGCCTTTCTTTTTTCTTCAATCCATCCTGTATGTATAGTCAATGTTAAACTTGTGCATTTTCCCATTTCTACCACTTATGCCAAAGGCGTAATAAAATGTTTTCTCCAGTTACATCCTTTGTAGAACCACCTTTTATTAATCCTGTATACTTTCTGTTCAAGGCATCTGCCACCAAATTGCCTTTGCCCTCAGTATACTCAATGCTGCAGTCATAATCTTTGATATACTCCAACCATCTTCTTTGCCTCATGTTTAATTCTTTCTGAGTGAACAAGTACTTGAGGCTTTTATGGTCGATGTATATCAAGAATGAACTTCCCTGTAGATAGTGACGCCATTGCTTTAGGGTGAATATCACAGCAGCAAGCTCTAAATCATGGGTAGGATAATTTTGCTCATGGGGTCTCAGTTGTCTTGACCTATAAGCAATCACATTTCTATCTTGCATTAGAACGCATCCTAAACCAGATCTAGATGCATATGTATAAATGATGTAGGGCTTACTTGGATCAGGTAGGATCTACACTGGGGTTGGACATAATTTGCTCTTCATTTCCTGAAAACTCTTTTCACACCTCTCAGTCCACTCAAATCTTTGACCTTTCTTGGTCAGTTGAGTAATAACTAAGGCAATCATGGAAAATCTTGGCACAAATCTTCTGTAATAGCCTGCCAGTCCTAGGAAGCTTTTAACTTCCTTTACAGTCTTAGGTCTTTCCCACTCTTGCACAACCTTGACCTTTTGAGGGTCTGCTCTAAGACCTTGTGCATCAATGATGTGTCTTAGGAAAGACACTTCCTTTAACTAGAACTGGCATTTAGAAAATTTTGCATACAGTTGGCTATCCAATAGTGTGTTCAAGACAGTTCTTAAGTGATGCTCATGTTCACTTTCATCTTGGAATACACTAGGATGTCATCAATGAACACCACTATAAACTTGTCCAAGTAAGGTCTGAACACACAGTTCATCAGGTCCATGAATGCAGCAGGGGCATTAGTTAAGCCAAATGGCATAACTGTATACTCATAGTGTCCATATCTTGTTCGGAATGCTGTCTTGGGTATATCCTCCTCTTTTACTCTTAACTGAAAGTACCCAGATCATAAATCAATCTTAGAGAAGATCTTTGCTCCCTTGAGTTGATCAAATAGATTCTCAATCCTAGGGAGTGGATACTTGTTTTTGATAGTTACAGCGTTCAACTTTCTATGGTCAATACAAAATCTCAATGATCCATCCTTTTTTTTTTCACAAAGAGAACTGGAACTCCCCACGGTGAAACACTTGGTCTTATGAACCCTTTTTGATGAAGTTCATCAAGTTGTTTCTTGAGCTCAGTCATCTCTGTGATTGGCATTTTATAAGGAGGTATGAATATCGGTACTGCCCCGATTTGTAACTTGATTTCAAATTCTATCTCTCTTGGAGGTGGAATACCTAGCAGGTCTTTAGGAAATCCTCGTGGAAAGTCTCTCACTGTAGGTATTCTATTAACTTCCTCATCAATTTCAACACCATTCAATGGGTAATATTCATCTTCAGAAATCACAGGAATTTCAACTATAACTTCTAGTTCCATGCCATGCATTTCATGCACTAATTCTTTAGAATTCACTAAGGAAATGTGATTTATCTTTTAGCACAATCAATATTGATTCCATGTTTTGCTAACCAATCTATGCCAAGAACAATATCATTCTTTGGAATATTTAACACTAGCAGATCAGTCAAAATCTTAGTCTTTCCAAATACTAGCTCACAATTCTTAGCCAGTTCATTAGTAAAAAGACATTGACTACCTGTTGTTCTTACTAATGATATATTAGGCATGAATTCTATAGACAATTTCATGGATTTTGTTAACTTTCTAGCCATAATAGACACTGAAGCACCAGTATCAAAGAACACACTAACTGGCACACCATTAAAATAAATATTACCTCCAACTGCTCCTTGTTGGGATGTTTCTCCCTTATCAATATGGAATACCCTTCCAGCTCTCTACACTTAAGGCCTTTGAGCTCCAGGAGGACCCCTTGGTTGATTGTCTCTAACGGGTGGCATATTACCTATTCTGGCCTTGGTCATCCTGCCTTCTTCCTTGGACTAAAGAGTAGTCCTTGATCCAGTGATCCAAAGATCCACATTTGAGACATGCCTGTGTTTCAAAATAACATGGCGTCTTTCCATGAAACTTCTTGCATCGAGGACACCTTGGGCCAACAAACTTACTCTTGGCCTTGCCTTCCATACTAGGTTTTCTAGCCTTCGTAGTGTCCTTACCTTTCATTGGTTTCTGCAGTCTTCCAACTTGGCTGGTCTCTCCTGGTCCACTAGGAAACCATTTACTTTCATACTAGTTCTATTCCACCAGTAAAGCCTTCTGAACAGCATCATAATACGTAATGGCATTAAAAGGCCTAACAGCTCTCTTGATATCTGGTCTCAGGCCTCTGACAAATTTCTTGGCTTCAAGTTCTTCCGACCCATGGTACTATGGTGTGTACCTCACAAGTTGGTTGAACTTGTGTTCGTATTCCAGAACACTAAGGTTTTCTTGTTGTAGTGCATCAAACTCAGCTTGCTTTAGGTCTTTGATAGCATCACTTATATACTACTCTTGGAATAATCTTGTAAACTCAGGCCATGTCATCTCTAGCACATGATCTGTTCCTCTGCTTCTCTAGGCAACATGCCTATCTTTAACACTTTTCACCACATTTCTGCATTACCTACAGGATTGTAGGTAGCAAGAGATACTTTCTTGGTGGAGCTTAAATGCATCCTTTCAAACATCTTCTCAATGAATCTTAGCCATTCCTCAGCTTTCTCTGGTCCTGCTCTACTATCAAATTGTGGAGGTTGTAGGGTTTTGGGAGCCAAACAAGCGCAGCAAAATTTAATCTAAACATTTCAGGATCCAAGTGAAACGAGGTAAACCGGGTGTTCAAAAATTTTCAGACCTAATTTTGGTTGAGATCGTTTACCTAACTATAGAGTCGAATCACAAAACCTGAACAGTTGATGTGTTCAAGCTCTCTATGGTATCCACATGAGCTTTTCGGGATCACCATGCTTCCACCACGTCCCGGCAAATGCGTTTCTCTTGCGCTCGCAGTGCTAATTTGTGTCCTCTAAAGAATTGTAAAAGAAGAGTGCGGCTGTCTCTTTTTGGGAGGCTAGGGCAAGGCTACGAATTTCTCACTAAAAGTTGTATTTATAGTGAGGCTCAACTTCTAGGCCTAATGGGTTTCAAAGCCCTAATCCAATTAGGCTTTAATTTCAGGCTTATAAATGGCTCAACTTTTGGGCCTAGTATTAATACAAATTTATTATGAAACCATAACCCAAATAATTAGCCCATGCACTCTAATAATCCAAATACCATTATGTGTGCGACCGAATTGGCTCTTACTACATTGGCAATGATCATAAATCACATTTATGATCATAAGCAATGAGCGGTGTCTAGCAATACATCATTGCTACCTAAGTGACAAGATTGTCGATGATTCAACTAAACCTTTATGATCATTACCGATATATGCCATTGTCCCTTTGTCAAGATATCAAGACTAAGCACGAGACATGGAATGTGTCACTCTTGTATAGCCCAACTTTGGTTTCTTGATTACCGAGTAAACTAACTTAAACTAATGACATTGATATCGTATATCAACTCATCCAAGCATGGCCATACATTTTCTAAGTCTCACTCTATCAAGGGGCCCGAAGATAACACTCCCGTTACATAGGAGAGACAAATCCCATCTTAATCATACAAATCCCTCCGCATGATATGTGACATACCCAATGACCTCCTTCAAGTTCACTAAGTTACGAGCAACAAGGGGAAGTATCAAAGTATGTGACTCACATGTAGGGAACCTTCATGACCTTAGTTCAAAGGACTACATATACCATGATCACTATGAAAATCACTTATGACACTCATATAACGATCCATATAGCGTTCTCATGGTGGGTCGGTCCAGTACATAAGTTCTTTAACTTGTACCCATATGTAGACTACATATCTTATATTAGTCTCTACATGTGCTAATCGTTATGTATTATTGTAACCCACTCCACAATAATACTAGACCAGGGACATTTGAGAATATCGTTATTCTAGGGTTAGAATTATGTTTATTACGCTATGCAGAAACAAAATAACAAACATAATTACTGGATTAATGCCTTAATAAAATATCATGACTCAATGTGCAAAAATACAATCATCTCATAATTGGCGTTTGGGCATAACACTAACAGAGGTCTTAGGCCTTGAAACCTCTCCAACAATCTGAAATCATTAGAGCCTTCCAAATCTTCAGCTCTGTGTCTCCTTGACTTGTGCAAATCTTCTGAGTCCATATGGTCTCTATATCTCCTTCTTCGTCTCCTCTCACTAGGTCTTTCAGCTTCATCCCCCATGGAATGGTCATAAGCTGAGTTATTGGCTCTAAATACTTGGCCAATCTCAAACTTGATTCTTTTACCTCTGGGATGTCTTTTATCCTCATCTTCAGCATCTTCATTCTCTTCATTTTCATCAGAAAGAACATTCATTGGGTTGTTCCTAACAACTTCCTGGTTCTGCTCCTATAGTAATGTTTGTGGTCCCCTTGTTATTGACCTTGCAGTAACCTTACTAAGTTTTCATTTATCTGGGCTAGGTTTCTTTGTAGTTCAACCCACACTTGTGGTACGTTCATTTTAGGTGCTGGGTTTTCTACTTCCTAGACCCTTGGTTGCTCTTCTACACCCCTTCCATTTTTGTTGGCCTACCTTTATTCAGTATGAGGTCTTAGGGGTCCCTGATCCCCTCTCTTTGTGGCAACCATTTTCCTATTTCATGAAAATTAGAGGAGCATGATATATATACTGTGTGTTAGGTACTTAACACTAGCAGCTGACCCAACTAAGCTATATGTATGCAACTATATACAACATGTCATATGCACATAAACCACATTCAAACCTTGCTCTAATGCCAACTTCTGTTACCATTCTGAGAGCTTAAATACAGTGACCATATTTAATGTGTTAATTCCCAAGAGCTATGTGTTGGGTTTCGGGAGCCAAACAGCGCAGCGGAATTTAACCGAAACCCTCCAGGATCCAAGTGAAACGGGGTAAACCGGGTGTTCGAAAATTTCATACCTAATTTTCGGTTGAGATCTCTCACTCAACTGTAGAGTCGAATCCCAAAACCTGAACAGTTGACGTGTTCAAGCTCTCTATGGTATCCACACGAGCCTCTCGGGATCACCACGCTTCCACCACGTCCCGGCAGATGCGTTTCTCTTGCGCACGCAGTGCTAGCTTGCGTCCTCCAAGGAATTGCAAGAGAAGAGTGCGACTGTCCTTTTTGGAGGCTAGGGCAAGGAGACCTACGAATTTCTCACTTAAAAGTTGTATTTATAGTGAGACTCAACTTCCAGGCCTAATGGGTTTCAAAGCCCTAATCCAATTAGGATTTAATTTCGGGCTTAATAATGGCTCAACTCCTTGGCCCATTATTAATACGAAATTAAAGTGAAACCATAACCCAAATAATTAGCCCATGCACTCTAATGATCCAAATAGCTCTATGTGTGCGACCCAATAGGCTCTTGCCATGTTGGCAATGATCATAAATCACATTTATGATCATAAGCAATGAGCGGTGTCTAGCAACACATCATTGCTACCCAAGTGACAAGATTGTCGGTGAATCGACTAAACCTTTATGATCATCACCGATATATGCCATTGTCCCTTTGTCCAAGATATCAAGACTAAGCACGAGACATGGAATGTGTCACTCTCGTATAGCCCAATCTTTGGTTTCTTGATTACCGAGTAGACCAACTTAAACTGACGACATTGATATCATATATCAACTCATCGAAGCATGGCCATGCATTTTCTAAGTCTCACTCTATCAAGGGGCCCAAAGATATCACTCCCGTTACATAGGAGGGAAAAATCCCATCTTGATCATACAAATCCCTCCGCATGATATGTGACATACCCAATGACCTCCTTCAAGTTCACTCAGTTACGAGTAACAAAGGAAACTATCAAAGTATGTGACTCACATGTAGGGAACCTTGTTGATCTTAGGTCGAAGGACTACATATACCATGATCACTATGAGAATCACTTATGACACTCATATAACGATCCATGAAGTGTTCTCATGGTGGGTCGGTCCAGTACACAAGTTCTCCAACTTGTACCCATATGTAGACTAGATATCTCATATTAGTATCCACATATGCTAGTCATTATGTATTATTGCAACCCGCTCCACAATAATACTAGACTAGGGACGTTTAAGAATATCATTATTCTAGGGTTACAATTATGCTTATTACGTTACGCAGAAACAAAACAACAAACATAATTGCTGGATTAATGCCTCAATAAAATATCATGACTTAATGTGCAAAAATACAATCATCTCATGATTGGCTTTTTGGGCACAATACTAACACTATGCATGTTCTGTAGGCCATCAGAACAATGCTCACTATATTACCCAAGTGGCTCTCTTGGTCTTTATGCAAATATATGTATATTGATCCAACCATCACACACATATTCACATAGCCCTAAAGATCTTAAACCCTTTAATACACTTGAATCTTCATAGGGAACGAAATTTGAGGCATTAAATCCATACAAGTTTGCAATTATGGATTTTATACTCAACCGGGTAAAATTGACCATATGAACAGTACTCAGCAAAATCAGCTAACTTTGATAGGATATAACTCTGGCTATAGAGCACAAAATCTAGTGATTCAAAATCCAAATTCTTCATCTTGAAGTTTTCTAAGTGTGTTCAAAATTTCATAGCCACAATCATTATGTGCAGTAACTTATGGCTCTTGGAGTACAGGGTACCAAATCTGTACAACTAATGACCATAATGCCTATACAAAATTTCATAAAATTCATACACTTCATTTCCAGGTAAAAAACCAACAAGGGAAGGTTCTTAAACACTTGGGAAACTCATTCCCCTAAATTTAGAGACATTCCATAAGCATTAAACATAATTTTCTTTGGAACAGCTAATGAGTTGCAAAATGGACAGAATTGAACATTCAACCTCAAACATCACTTTATTGCATCATATATCATCAATACACCATCCATAGCGTATTTACATGCATAGATGCATCATACATATGTCCTATATTATTTGGGTATATACACTAGCTTCTTGGAAAGCCTTACAACCACAATGCACTCTAGAAACTTCAAGAGATAGCTGCTGTGTAAGGCAGAAAGTACCAACACTAAAATTATCAAATGTAGCCTAAAAATCATGAAACACTTCAGTTTAATACTAGACATATTGAAGTTCATGTACCTGGAATTTCATAGGAAAACTCAAACTAGAACTATTAGTTTGAACGTTATCTTTCAGGTGTTCCTGAAAATGGACAGAAAGTGGAGTAAGCGCTTTGTAAAGAACTTAGTAAGGGCTTTCAATGTAAAGTCTTCCATAGAAACGTACCACCTGAAATAAAAACACATAAAAGCATACAAAAACAACACATACAGACAAATATGGCAACCATACGCATCAACAAACACATCAACAAACACATGTACTGCTAGCAGCAATAACACATTAGGGTTAGTCCACAATCATTCAATAAAACAAGAATATATCACTTTAGTAACACTATGGCAACCCTCCTCAAACTTTTGCGTGGTCTTAGTAGTCCTTTATGCCTTAGTTAATACTAACTTAGGCTCTAGAAGCCCTTCTTTCTTGTTGGCATCTTTAGTATGGTAATACTAAGGCCGAAACCTTGCCATGCTTCTTTCCCTTAACCCATACTTGGTTCCTTGAGCTTTCTGCTCTCTTCCAAGCATGGTCTTAGCTTTATGGATGTTTGGAAATACAGTAAACAATCCAAGAAACTTTACAAAACACTTACCTTTTGCTATGAAATTTGAAAACCCAAACAGAACCAAAATTAGGTTTTCTTGCACTCTTTGATGTCTTCTTTGCTTTCTCTTTCTTTGCTTTCTCTTGGTTCCTCTTGTTTACTTAAGGTATGGTGGCTATGGAGGATGATGGAAGAGCTTAAGGAAGAGATCTTAGCTACTGGAGGTGGAAATTTAAGGAAAATGGCAATGAAATGAAGATTTTTCTTTATTTATACATCATTTTGACCAAGGTGGCATATATGCAAATTTTTCAAAATTTGGCCAACACTTGGACAGATTATTTCTAGCCATTTTGGCTGAGAAAATGACAGATTTGGCCTCTTTTAACATTGTCAAAAAAATCATTTTGACTTTAGGCAAAATTGTGGGCACTTAAGCACCTTAGTTGGTGCCAAAAGTGGTAAACTTTGCCTCTTTGAGCACTTTGGTCCCCAGCAATGTCATTAATGGCTTCCATGTCCTTTCTTGATAATACCATCCACGTCCTTTCCTCACAATTCCATCCATGTCCTTTCAATAGCCATCTTTAGAAATTTGTGCAATTGAGTACCCAACTTTTGTAGCCTTACAATTTAGTCAATAGGTTACTTGAAAATTAGGCGACGGCCCAATGCTTCCTTAAGGACCAAGTTATCATTATTTTTGCCACTTAAGGTGGTGTATATTGAATACACTATGATGAAAATTAAAGCATATAAGTTTAGGTCCTTATGCTGTAATTTTCCCATTTTGTGAAGGTATAACACTAATTAGACATAGGAGCCCAATACTAGTAACTGCCGCCCAAGCTCACGACCCAACCTACTTTGAAACTAAAATTACAATTTTACCCACGTTTAAAACTGCTTCAGAAAACTCTACAATTTCAAATTACATGCAATTTGCATAACTCGTCCAACCCTCCCGCAAATGTTCACTTCTCTCCTCTGAAAATGCCATGGCTGATAATAATCAAAAGGTCATCACACTTCCCACCACAGAAGACGATGGTGACTTCACCGAGGAACAGCAACAAAGGTAGACCTTTGTACGCTTCGCCGGTGTTCTCTAGCTTTTTATTGTACGTTTTAAATTCCGATAACTTGCCGGCGTTCTCTAGCCTTTTATAGTACATTTTTAGTTTCGACAACATGTTGGAACGCCGGCCACACGCTGGATAGCCTTTTTTAGTTCTCTACCTTTCCTCTTCGAACCTCAGTTTTGATTCATTTTTGAAAATTTCACTTAATCAAAACCTAACCTATAATCTAACAATTTCAGGTGAGATCAAGAGAAGCGGGCAAAAAGCAAGAAAACGCAGCATCCAACACATGCTTCTTAAGATGAACCAAAACATAAGAGGTAAAACAAAACTATTCATTTTCTTGCGTCTATATTAGTTTTAATGTAAAATATGAGATTTCTTCTGAGTATTCTCGTTCTCTGTGCAGAAAAAAAAATAAAACTCACCGTCAAACTGCCAACGTTCATGTAGAAGAATTGAAACTCCCCTTCGTAAACAACCTAAATATACTCATCTTCTATCATATAGACAATATGGCTTCTTGTAGTAGACACATTATGTAGCTAGTGCACACATTTCTCATGCATGTGTTGTAATCAATTTACAAAAATACTCTTCCGTAGCATTTCATATAGACACTATTACTTCTTATTGTAGGCATATTGTGTAGCTAGTGCACACACTTCTCATGCATATATTGTAATCAGTTTACAAAAATACTCTTCGTCAACTTTTTATATAGACACTTGTTTTTTGTACTAGACACATTATGTAGCGTATGAAGACACTTTCTGTATAAATGTTGTCATCAATCTATAACTGTTAAAGTACTTGAGACACCATCTCATATAACTGTTATCTTTCTGGTTGTTTACACAGACAAAATACAAGGCAATGGACATCAACTCGGCAACAGCCATGTCCAACAAAGCCATTCATCTACAAAATAAGCAAAGACACTACACAATCTAAAGACACTGCACAATCTAAAGACACTACTCAATCTAAGCAGACTGATACTGTAAAGCACAAGAAATAGCATGACCCAGGCTCTGGACAAGACAAACAAAAAAAGAAAGCACAAAAGGAAAAGCCAAGCCCTGCAAAGGAATCTAACCCCCCAGCAAGAAAAGAAGGCAACCAGAAAGCCAATGTTCAACCTCTAAGCGGTATGTACTATTCACAATGTGTTTTCACATTATGCTTATTTATTTATTGCAAAAAGTGTGCATTGCTTCTGTATAATCGGTCTATTGATTCTCTATCAAGTGTTTCTAGAAATGTCTCTACTGGTTATTTGCTTACTAGTTCATTTCTTTTTTGGAAAGTGTGTACTACTTCTCTATCAAGTGTTTGCTTGGAAAGTGTCTTCTATTTCATAAATTTTTTTGTCATTTATTTATTGGAAAATTGTCCACTAGTTTATTCCCTTACTGGAAAATTGTCCACTACTTTTGTATGATCTGTCTATTGGTTCTCTGTTAACTATTTCTAGAAAAATGTCTATTGGTTCATTTTTTTTCTGAAAAAGTGTGTACTGTTTCTCAATAATCTGTCTATTATTTATCTATCAAGTGTTTACTTGAAAAGTGTCTCCTATTTCATTATTTTCTGGTCATTTATTTTCTGGCAAATTATCCACTGGTTCATTCCCTTACCAGAAAATGTGTCCACTTGTTATACATAATATGTCTTTTAGTACTCTATCAAATGTCTATCATTACTGTCTAAGATTTTTTAAATACTGACATGTAACATTTCATTGTAGCATAATGTGAAGAACACGATGCAAGCCTGGAGAGGTTAAACAGACAATGGATTTACTCTCCACTAGCACAGAGCATGTTAATGCAATCAAAGAGCTTGAATTTGGTTCTCTATTCAACATAAGATGTGCCAAGCTTTTCCTAAATCTAGTACAGTGGCTAGTGGAGTATTTTAAGCCGGATGACACAACCTTGCGCGTATCCAAGCATTCAAGCATCAATATAACTGCTAAAGATGTGCATAATGTGTTAGGGATTTCCATTGGTCTAAGGGTGATTGATGAACACCCTTATTCTCCTGCAAATGACCCAGAACTTCAAGAGTGGAGAATGCAGCATGGGAAGAAAAATGGACCATCGACAAGTCAAATTTTAAGTATAGTGATTGACTCGCCAAATGCAGATCAAGAATGCAAGCTTCACTTTGTCATCTACATAGTCACAAAGCTGCTTGTACCATCCAATATCCAGCTGCAATTGGAAGGTTCATAAAGCATTAAAGGATCTTTCTATATGCCATTAGCTGAACTTCTATGCCTACACCTTGAACATACTTGCTATCCAAATTAGCAAGTACAAAGAGGACCCTGTCAAGAACCAATACATTGGTGCATGCCTCTACTTCCTATAGGTAAATGTGTCTTGTTTATTTGTCAACAACTTTTATATTAATTGCTCAGCATGTCCTCTTCATATCTGAAGTGTCACCTTCATGTTTTTTAAACTGGTCTTAAATGTGCAGATGTTTTATCTTGATCGAGTAATGTTCAGGGGGGAAAACTCTTGTCACTAGAGTTTTCCCATCAGTAACAGGTTGGACAAAAGATATTGTCCTCAAAAGATTAAATGAATAAAGAAATCAAGGTGGCTTTGGCAGATGACAAATACTATCTGTTAATCTTCATTCTGCTGATACTCCAAAAGTACCAAAGAAGCCTGATCACCCTGAGCAGCCAGAGAAGAAGGCTTACAGCTTACCAGACTGCTGCAAAAACTCAAGAAAAGAAGCCTAAAGAGCCTTAAAGCAAATAGCACCCAGCAGAAGATAAGCCTGAAAGCAAGGAGCAACAACTGCCTGCTAACTCTAACAACTCATTCACAACAAGAATGAAGCAGTTAAACAATAATGTCCAAAAGGTAGCTTTTGCAATGAAAATGATGAAATAAGAAATTGCAAGAGTCTGTGAGGTTTTCCTTCTTGTTATAACTCCACTTGCACAGCTTATACAGAGGTTGCATGAGCTCAATCCTAGCATTGCTGAAAGCAGCCCATAGGATAAGAAATTCATTCTCCAAGTTGAGCAAGTGAGGTGTTACCACCTCACAAAATGGGAGAATTACAAGCGTGTCATAATGGCTAAAAACCATTATATTATGTAATTCTCACCATAGTGATTGAAGTGTGGGGGGTAAAAGGTATGATCAACACCTCCTTAAAATTGTTCCAAGTTGGTAACTTGGTCCCCAAGAAAAGCCTTAAGGATTGCTTGTTTGTCAAGCAACCTATGGACTTTTTTGTAAGGTTTTGAAAATTCGGGTACTCAATTGTAAAAATCTCAAGAAAGAGACTTGGAGAGTTATGGGAAGGATATGAATGGTATGAAAGTGCTATTGGAGGACCAAATTGCTCATGGAAGACAAGTTTGGACAAAGGAAACACTAAAGGCAATAAGGACCTAAATGTCCCAGTGTAAACCTTAAGGTGCTCAAGATTTTAACTTAAGTCTAAGGGTGGAATTGTGGGGTTATCCCACCGTGGGGGGAGGCAGCCAAGACTTGATAATTAGTCAAAAATTTTTGGCACATGTGTACCAATTATTTTAAGACAAATAAACTGTAAAATTAGTGAGAAGGAAAATGACATAAAGCAAGGTTAAGCTTGTTAAGTGTGTTTTTGTGCCCTTAAGCTCATTTAAGGCCATTTAAGTGGCCAAATCACTTATCCTTCTCTCATTTTCTTCCTCCCCCAGCCCAAGAACACAGCCATACTTCCTCCATAGCCACCACACCTTCAAACTTGCAATTGATTGAAATTGAAGGCAAAAGGAAGCAATTGCAAGCAAACTAGAGCTATTTCTTCCATACTTCAAGGATCAAGCTTGATTTTGGGCCTACCCACTTTGGTAAGGGTTCTCTTGCTCTCATGGGTTGTTTTCTGTATTTTTAAACATCCATGGATCTATGGCTAAGCTTGGAAGAGAACCATGAGCTTGATGAACCAAGCTTATTGAGGGGAGTGCACTTAATGAAGGTTTTGTGACCTATTGTCAAGTGCACAAAGATGGCAGTAAAATGAGGGTTTCTAGAGCCCAAAGTTAGTACTAAATAGTGTTAAAATCCTCCTAATACCAAGAATTAGCTTGAGGAGGGCTTCCATAGTGATTTGGTTATGTTTATTATGTGTTTTATGGACTAACCTATGGTATATGTTGCTGCCACATTTCATGTGTTTGTTGGTTGTGTTTGGCTGCTTCATTTGGTTGCTATATCTTGTATATATGCATTGTAGTTTTTGTGTTTGATGCAGGTTTTAATGATGGTTACATTGCCTAGTGAATCCAAGTCCTACCCTTACTAAGTTTCTCAATGAAACTTACTCCCCTCAATTCTGTCATTTCAGGTCCAGCTGAAAGATCACCTTCAAAATAACCTCTTTGGTTTGATTTTTAATCTGAAATTTCAGGTAAATTAATTTCCATATGTCTAGTTATGATCATGAAAGTTTGGTGATTTTAGGAGGACATTTGGTATTTTTAATGGTGGTACTTATTGTGTTGTGCAGCAGCTGTCCAGCATCCTGTTTTTGCAGTCCATTGTATCTCAGGACCTCCTGTAACCTAGTGTGCGTATTTATCTGAGTTAAGACCATATTATAGTGCATGTATTCATGTACATGTAGTGTATGTAAAATGAGACAAGTATGTGAACATTTGAGTAATGTTTTGGCTATGTAAGTGATGTGGTGCAAAGCTGCCGAAGTGTGAATGATGGGCTGCTTACTTGTAAATTCTGTTTTGGCCACATAAAGTTGTTAAAAGAAAGGGAATGTAATTTCTATGCGTAATGGACATATATGGGATAGCCTTGGAGGGCTTTCCCCTTGTGAATGAAGTGTTTGCATGGTTTGAAAAAAATTGTATGGGCAAAATGGTCCAAAAGTTGCCAGAATTTCGACTCTGGGCCTAAAGTTTAATATCTCCCTGTGTAGAATGAATATTAGTATGAAAGTTTGACCACACCTAGAGGACATCTAGAGGGTTAAGTGGAATTTCTGGATTTAGAGCCCTGTATCCAAAGATATGACGTTGCAAATCTGGCTGAGTTACTGTTCATTTGGTCTGAATTTTGTAACCAATTTCCAAAATCCATAACTTGGTCCATAGGTGGGCTATTGATGTAAAAAAAAATTCCTTGGTTTGATCTAAGTCTCTACTTGAAAATGGAGCAAAGAAAACAGGGGGTATAAGGGTATAATGATACAGTTTAATAGTGGAAGTTACAGGTGCAGTAGCTGGCCACTAGAACTTAACAAGATTGCCGAATGAGTGAAAGCCAAAACTAAGACTTATGCTAGTGTTTTCCTTCTTAGCTGCCATAGTGTGCATAAATTTAAATATGTGTGTTATGGTTAGACCAATATGCATGTATTTACATAGTGCTCAAGTTTGTACACTAGGGGTGTTATTCTAATGACCTACAGGACACACCAAACCTGGGAGTTTAAATGCAAAGTTTTGGCACCATAACTGGACTATCCCAGAGTGGGTAACTGAAGTTGGTATCAGATCATGGTTTATACATGTAGATAGCATATAGTTGCATTGCATGCATCTACATATATGAACTCAGTTTGGTCAGCTGCTAGTGTCAAGTACCATTGAAATACCTATGATCTTTATATGTGCTCTATGATGGATCATCAACGCAGGAAGTAAACATGGTTGCCACAAGGAGAGGGGAACCACCCCGAAGGCCTCCTATTGATTCTAGGCAACAAGGAAATGGATAGAATAGAGGGAATCAGGGGCAACAGGGGCTACCAAACCTTGAAGGGCCTCAGCTTTGGTTAGAGCTTTAGAGGAACTTAGCTCTAATCAATGAAAACTTAATGAGGTTGATTCAAGCACAACAGCAGGGAGTCCAAGTAGCTCTGGCAGAACCAGTTCAAGATGCACAGCAGCAACCAGAAGAGGATACTAGGAACACATCTGAATATGTTCCCTCTAGAACCTTGAAAGACACAAATGATGAAACTGTTGAGGAGGAATATGAGGATAGGAGAAATCCAAGAGGAAGAAGACTAAGGTCTCAGATTGGTCAGGTGTCCAGGACCAATCCCTCAGTCTATGACCATTCCTCCACTAGGAATGAGATTGAGGATGTTCATGAGAGAAGATCTAGGAAAAGGCAGAGAGATCATAGTGAGCATCACCATACAGAGGACTCTCACAGATCCAGGAGACATAGATTAGAGGATCTAGAAGGCCTAGATGAGGTCAAACTGTTGGAGAGGTTTTAAGGCCTAAGACCTCCACAGTTTGATGGAAGAGCTGGGCCAAAGAAAGCTGAGGAGTGGTTAATCTTCATTGAAAAAATGTTTGAGAGGATGCCACTCAGCTCTACCAAGAGAGTGTCACTGGCTACCTACAATTTGGTAGGTAGTGTAGAGATATGGTGGAGGAGCACCAGAGATAGGTATGTTTTCCAGAAGGGGAGAAGGCCAGGAAGAGATATTGAGATGAGCTGGCTAGAGTTCCACAGCTATTCCAGGAGCATTACATCAGTGATGCTATCAAGGATATGAAGCAAGCTGAATTTGATGCTCTAAGGCAAGACAACCTCAGTGTCCTAAAGTATGAGCACAAATTCAATCAGTTGGTGAGGTATTCTCCTCAGTATCATGGACTGGAGGAACTAAAAGCCAAAAGATTTGTCAGAGGCCTAAAGTCAGACATTAGAAAGGCTGTTAGACCTTTTGTAGTAGTTACGTACTATGAAGCATGTAGAAAGCTCTAGTAGTAGAGCAAGAGGAGTATGAGACTAAGCACTTTCCCAGTGGACTAGGGGAAAGTAGTTAGGCAGGAGGCAAGCAGAAGAAGCCACCACATGGCAAGGGAATTGCCAAGAGTTCCCATTTTGGTGGTGAGGGCAAGGTTAAGGGGAAGTTCCCTGGCCTAAGTGCCCTAACTGTAGGAGGTTTCATAGAAAGAAACCTTGCTACTTTGATACCCAAGCGTGTCTAAGATGTGGATCCATGGATCATTGGATCAAAGACTGCCCACAGGCTCAAAGGAGGCCAGAAGACCAAGGTCTAGTAAGGCCGATTAGGGCAGGACCTAGAGGAAGAGCACCAAGGGAGGAACAGCAGAGGCCAGTTCCTCCAGTGCCTTGGCCTCCAGTGCAGAGAGCTGGCAGAGTCTTCCAAGTGGAGAGGCCAGAGACATCAGAGCAGGGAGGAGCACTAAGAGGTAACATTTACCTTAATGGAATGCCTATTAGTGTTCTGTTTGATACTGGTGCATCTGTGTCTATGGTGGTTAGGAAATTTGTTGAAGCCATGAAATTGCCTACTGAAATTATGCCTAGGATATCCTTAGTGAAAACAGCAGGTAGTCAATGTCTTTTCACTAATGACCTAGCTAAGGATTGTGAGCTAGTAGTAGGAAAGACTAAGGTTATGACTAATCTGCTAGTGTTGGACATTCCTAAGTATGATTTAGTGCTAGGTATGAATCGGCTTGCTATGCATAACATAAGAATTGATTGTGCTAAAAGGGAAATCACATTGCCTGATGGTGAAGTGCATACATTAGTGAATTCTAAAGAATCAATGTATCAAATGCATGGCATGGAGCTAGAGGTACTAGATGAGATACTTGTGATTTCTGAGCATGATTATTGTTATGCATTAAATCAATTGCACTGTGACGAAAAAGTAGATAGAATACCTGTAGTGAGAGTGACACAGTCGTCATTGGCCCCTGCCCAAGAAGCCCAGTGAAAGCTGGTCTCACGACGGATTGCAATTGGCTAGTTGTGTATGTGTGCGGATTAAATCCCATGATACTAGTTGATTATCCTAGAATATGCAATATGCATGCTTTTTATGCTTTGACTTGGTTTATTAAAACCATAAAACATTCACTTCGCCAAGAAATTTTTACACAAAATAAATACAAATAGCCAAAGCATACAAAATCAATATTTGTGTGAGTTTACTACACATAACAACTTGTGAGAACATTCATACATAAAGTGGACTAATGCCCTCACCCAAGAGCAATCCTAGAGTCGACGACTCCTCATAACATAGACTATGGAGGCAACTAAAAGTACTGTATAAATACAAGCCTCTACTGAGATCTCTTTGACTTAATTCCCACTTTGGATACACGTCCCAGTGGCGAGTCTCAAAAGTCCTTTGCCAAGTGCTACTAGGCTCTGCAGCCAAAGGAAGATACTAGTTAGTACTGTTACTTAACCAACAAGCCAACTAAATACACCATGTAGACTAGAATCACAAGGATTCTCAAATGCCGCACCTGTATACACAAAAGAACACTACCGCGATAATCCTCAACGATTACCCGGTCTAGCAACTTCAGTCTCTGCATAACATAACTAAGGAGCGAGAATTCGACAATTCTCAATAAGGGGTCTTCAGTGTACCTGCAAGAAAATTACCAGGACTGGACATATGATGAACATATGTAAACTTGCTGCGAGCTCACACAGCATAAGGGTCTAATATATGCATATATAACTAGGCCATAAAGACTTCTCCTCAACTAGTCCTCCTCACGGTGCATCACTCCGTGCCTAGCGAGTTCTGATCACTAATCTGCTCCTAGCAAGCCGAAGCTTACTGGATGCAATCATGTAGCCTTCCCGTAGTCGTTATGTAGGGGAATTATGGTGGAACTTTGTAGACTAGGCCGCAGGGCCTCGTTGTTGTAGACTAGATGAACAAGGTTTCTCCTTGTGACCTCGTGGTTACGGCACGACTAGGCCAACAAGGGTTTTAACCCTCTTACCTAAGCTAGTGGTAGCTAGTTATGTTTGTTTGCAACTTAGTTTCTTTGCTTGTTGCACAAGCAACCTTAAAACTCTACAAAACTCAAGGAAACTCTTATATTTTGTGGGACTTTCAGAAGTCTTGGAGTACCCTCAGAATCCTTAGACCCCTAGGCACGCTAAGAACCCCTTTAGGTTTCACTTGGATCACTTGAGAAAAATGTGAAAAATTCAGCATTTCTGTCTGTGGCGACGCGTCGCCATAATTGG
Source organism: Aquilaria sinensis (assembly GCA_005392925.1). Lineage (NCBI taxonomy): Eukaryota > Viridiplantae > Streptophyta > Magnoliopsida > Malvales > Thymelaeaceae > Aquilaria > Aquilaria sinensis. The sequence continues at coordinate 118,257 of SMDT01000730.1, forward strand.
TAATGTTCTGAGACACTTCTCTGGATTGGCGACGCATCACTGGGGTTGACCTGTAATTGGCGACGCATCGCCAATCTGCAGAAATGCAGAAATTGGCACATTTTGTTGCTATGAACTTTGGACGATTCCTACACATATCAAACATGCATGGAATGCCTCCAAATTTCATACACACATAGAACATGTTGCGTAGAACATAACCAACTATCACAAGCTAAGCTATGATGTCTTGTAACATCAATCCAATCCTCTCAAATCCTCTAGTCCACCACAATTCAACCAAAACGTTTAACTAATGCCATAGCTAAAACAACTCAAATTCTTCAAGCAAACTCAAGCTAATGGCATCAAATGAACTTAAAAACATATCTCCCTTACCTCAACTCCAAATAACATGCAAGAATCAATCTACTTTTCATTCAACCAAGCTCACCAAAGTTCTACACAAGTTCCAATCCAAAAACAAAGCACTAATCATCAAAACTTAACTCTCTAACCAAAACCCAAGCTTCAAACTAACTAACAAACATGAATTTAATCAAGAACACATCTCTTACCTCGCTCAAAAATAGGGGAAGTGGAAAAATGCCCTTCCAAGCTTCAAAATCATGTTTTCAAGCTTGAAATGCACTCCTCCTAGTTTATATGCTTTGAATTACACCTCTTGACACCAAGATCACTTGATTCCAAGCTTAATTTGAGAGAGAAATGAGTGAGGAAAGGATGAAAACGTGGTTATGGCAGCCTCCCCCTTCTCTTTCCCTTTTTAAACCCTTACTTAGCATCAAGGTCACCAAGGTTTCAAGTTTAATGCAATTAAGTCCCTCATCTTTGTAACTTAGTGATTCTTGATTAAATTCTTGTCTATTCTTTAAGTTTGAGTTAAGTTTAAAAGTTAAGCTATAAAAATTTATTTTAAAACACTCGGAACTCGTACCGGCTATTTAGGATGCAAAATTACCATTTTGCCCCTGAACTTCATTCAGTGCTTTATTCTTGTCGGAACTTAGTGAACTTTGCTAAACTTCTCTATTCTTGCTATGTAAACCTAAATTAAGGTTCTAAACTTAATTTAAAACACTTTACCTTCCTCAAACATGCTTCCCACTAGAAGGGCCGTAACAGAGAGACTTTCCACAAGTCTTTCCTAAAGACCTGCCAGGTATTCCTCCACTAAGGGAAATTGAGTTTGAGGTCAAGTTGCAACCAAGAGCTAGTCCAATATTCATACCTCCTTACAGAATGAGCTCAAGAAACAACTTGATGAACTTTTTGAAAAAGGGTTCATAAGGCCAAGTGTTTCACCATAAGGAGCTCCTGTTCTCTTTGTGAAGAAGAAGGATGGATCGTTGAGACTATGCATTGACTACAGAAAGCTTAATGTAGTGACTATCAAGAACAAGTATCCACTCCTTAGGATTGAGGATCTGTTTGATCAACTCAAGGGAGCTAAGATCTTCTTTAAGATAGATTTGGGATCTGGATACTTCCAATTGAGAGTAAGGGAAGAAGATATTCCTAAGACTGCATTCAGGACCAGATATGGGCATTATGAGTACACAGTCATGCCATTCAGTTTAACTAATGCCCCAGCTGCTTTCGTGGACCTGATGAACAGGGTGTTCAGACCACATCTGGATAAATTTGTGGTTGTGTTCATTGATGACATCCTAGTGTATTCCAAGGATGAAAATGAACATGAACATCATCTGAAGATTGTCTTAAAGACTCTATTGCAGCATCAGCTTTATGCTAAGTTATCCAAGTGTGAATTCTGGATAAGGGAAGTGTCCTTCCTAGGACACATCATAGATGCACAAGGCCTTAAGGCAGACCCTGAAAAGGTCAAGGCAGTGCAAGAGTGGGAAAGACCAAAGACTGTGAAGGAAATCAGAAGTTTCCTAGGATTAGCTGGATACTACAGGAGATTTGTATCAGGCTTTTCCATGATTGCCTCAGTTCTTACTCATCTGACCAAGAAGGGTCAAAGATTTGAGTGGACTGAGAAGTGTGAAAAGAGTTTCCAGGAGCTCAAGCAGAGGTTGATTGAAGCTCCAGTTTTGATTCTTCCTGATCCAAGTAAGCCCTACATTATATATACAGATGCATCTAGATCTAGGTTAGGCTGTGTGCTTATGCAAGACATAAATGCCATTGCTTATGGGTCAAGGCAGTTGAGACCCCATGAGCAAAATTACCCTACCCATGACCTAGAACTGGGAGCAGTGATTTTTGCTCTGAAGCAATGAAGACATTACTTGATGGAAAGTTCCTTTGTGATCTACACTGACCATAGGAGGCTAAAGTACTTGTTCACTCAGAAAGAGTTGAACATGAGGCAAAGGAGATGGTTAGAGTACATCAAGGACTATGACTGCAGTATATAGTACACAGAGGGCAAAGGCAATCTAGTAGCAGATGCCTTTAGCAGGAAGTACACAAGACTTTTGAAAGGAGGATCCATAACTGGTCATGATGAGCAGAATAGTCTGCTATGCCTTTGGCATAAATGGCATAAGTGGGAGGAAGCCCAAATTTACACGTTGACAATTCAATCTGGATGGATTAAAGAAGCTAGAAAGGCACAGGAGACTGATCCTGATCTGAAAAAGATTTCAGGAGAGGAAAAAGGTTCCTTGTACCAATCCTTTGCCTACAAGCAAGGATTACTGTACTTCAAGGACCCAATCTATGTGCCTAAAGGAGGAAAGCTTAGGGATGAAATACTTGAAGATGCTGACACAAGCAAGTTGAACATCCATCCAGGAAGTGAGAAAATGTATAAAGATTTGAAGACTCACTTCTGGTGGCCAAATATGAAGAGAGACATAGCTACTTATGTCTCCAAATGTGCCACATGCCAGAGGGTAAAGGTAGAGCACCAGAAGCCAGCTGGTACCCTACAGACTCTACCTATACCAGTGAGGAAGTGGGGCAACATAACCATGGACTTTTTGACTGGGTTGCCTATGACCAGACTAAGGCATGATACAATCTAGGTCATTGTGGATGGGCTAACCAAATGTTCCCACTTCTTACATATGAAACTCATAGACTCCTTGGAGAAGTTAGCCCAGATGTATGTCCAGGAGATAGTGAGACTACATGGAGTGCCAGACTCCATTGTATCTGATAGAGATCCAAGATTTACAGCTCAGTTTTGGAGTGCTTTTCATAAAGCACTAGGAACCAAAATCCACCTGAGTACTGCTTATCATCCTCAGACAGATGGGCAATCTGAAAGGGTGATACAGATATTGGAAGACATGCTTAGGAGCTGTGTGTTGGATTTCAAAGGTGAATGGGACCAACACTTGCCATTGGTGGAATTCTCATATAACAATAGTTACCAAAGCACCATTGGCATGGCACCTTATGAAGCATTATATGGAAGAAGGTGCATGACACCCCACTGTTGGGTGGAAGCCTCAGACAGGCTAGAGTTGGGTCCCGAAATTATTGAAGAGACTACTGCCAAAATCAAGAAGATTCAAGAGAGATTAAAAGCAGCCAATGAAAGGACCACAGCCTATGTCAACAAAAGAAGGAGAGACTTGGAATTTGAGGTTAGTGACAATGTCTGGCTGAAAGTTGCACCAACCAAAGGGACTGTCAGATTTGGCAAAAGAACCAAGTTAGCTCTAAGATACATCGGTCCTTATGAGATCTTGGACAGAGTTGGCAAGGTAGCATACAAGTTAGCTCTACCGCCAAGCATGTCAAGTGTTCATAATGTTTTTCACATCAGTATGCTTAAGAAGTATCTACTGGACACAAAGCATGCTATTGTAGTGGAAGACATACAGTTGGAACCTAACTTGACATATGAAGAGAAACCTATAGCTATCTTAGCCAAGGATACCAGAAAGTTAAGAAACAAACATATTCCCACGGTTAAAGTTCAGGGGTCATACCACTCTGAAAGAGAAGCAACCTAGGAAACTGAAAAACACCTTATGGAAAGGTATCCTGAAGAATACCTGAAGCTAAAGGCTATTTTGGAGGACCAAAATTTTTAAGGGGGTGAGGATTGTTACCACCTCACAAAATGGGAGAATTACAAGTGTGTCATAATGGCTAAAAACCATTATATTGTGTAATTCTCACCATAGTGATTGAAGTGTGGGGGGTAAAAGGCATGATCAACACCTCCTTAAAAGTGTTCCAAGTTGGTAACTTGGTCCCCAAGAAAAGCCTTAAGGATTGCTTGTTTGTCAAGCAACCTATGGACTTTTTTGTAAGGTTTTGGAAATTTGGGTACTCAATTGCAAAACTCTCAAGAAAGAGACTTGGAGAGTTATGGGAAGGATATGAATGGTATGAAAGTGCTATTGGAGGACCAAATTGCTTATGGAAGACAAGTTTGGACAAAGGAAACACTAAAGGCAATAAGGACCTAAATGTCCTAGTGTAAACCATAAGGTGTTCAAGCTTTTGACCTAAGTCTAAGGGTGGAATTGCGGGGTTATCCTACCATGGGGGGAGGCAGTCAAGACTTGATAATTAGTCAAAAATGTTGGGCACATGTGTACCAATTATTTTAAGACAAAGAAACCATAATTAGTGAGAAGGAAAATGACATTAAGCAAGGTTAAGCTTGTTAAGTGTGTTTTGGTGCCCTTATGCTCATTTAAGGCCATTTAAGTGGCCAAATCACTTATTCCTCTCTCATTTTCGTCCTCCCCCAGCCCAAGAACACAGCAATACTTCCTCCATAGCCACCACACCTTCAAACTTGCAACTGATTAAAATTGAAGGCAAAAGGAAGCAATTGCAAGCAAACTAGAGCTATTTCTTCCATACTTCAAGGATCAAGCTTGATTTTCGGCCTACCCACTTTGGTAATTGTTCTCTTGCTCTCATGAGTTGTTTTCTGTATTTTCAAACATCAATGGAGCTATGGCTAAGCTTGCAAGAGAGCCATGAGCTTGATGAACCAAGCTTATTGAGGGGAGTGCACTTAATGAAGGTTTTGTGACCTATTGTCAAGTGCACAAAGATGGCAGTAAAATGAGGGTTTCTAAAGCCCAAAGTTAGTACTAAATAGTGTTAAAATCCTCCTAACACCAAGCATTAGCTTGAGGAGGGCTTCCATAGTGATTTGGTTATGTTTATTATGTGTTTTATGGACTAACCTATGGTATATGTTGCTGCCACATTTCATGTGTTTGTTGGTTGTGTTTGGCTGCTGCATTTGGTTGCTACATCTTGTATATATGCATTGTGGTTTTTGCGTTTTAGTGTCTTTGGATGCAGGTTTTAATGATGGTTACATTGCCTAGTGAATCCAATTGCTAACCTTACTAAGTTTTTCAATGAAACTTACTCCCCTCAATTCTGTCATTTCAGGTCCAGCTGAAAGATCACCTTCAAAATAACCTTTGTTGTTTGATTTTTAATCTGAAATTTCAGATAAATGAACGTCCATATGTCTAGTTATGATCTGGAAATTTTGGTGATTTTAGGAGGACATTTGGTATTTTTAATGGTGGTACTTATTGTGTTATGCAGCAGCTGTCCAGCATCCTATTTTTGGAGTCCATTGTATCTCATGACCTCCTGTAACCTAGGGTGCGTTTTTAGCTGAGTTAAGACCATATTATAGTGCATGTATGCATGTACATGTAGTGTATGTAAAATGAGACAAGTATGTGAACATTTGAGTAATGTTTTGGCTATGTAAGTGATGTGGTGCAAAGCTGCCTAAGTGGAAATGATGGGCTGCTTACTTGTAAATTCTGTTTTGGCCACATAAAGTTGTTAAAAGAAATGAAATGTTATTCATATGTGTAATGGACATATATGGGATAGCCTTGGAGGGCTTTCCCCTTGTGAATGAAGTGTTTGCATGGTTTGGAAAAAATTGTATGGGCAAAATGGTCCAAAAGTTGCCAGAATTTCAACTCTGGATCTAAAGTTTACCTAGAGGACATCTAGAGGGTTAACTGGGCTTTGGAATTTCTAGATTTAGAGCCCGATGATGAAGGTCTAATACCAACAGTTCTAGACCTTGATATAGAAATTAGACCTTCTTTCAATTTGGGAATAGATGGAAGTTAGGAGAAAACTAATAGCCAGCTATAGCAAAGAAAAAAATCAGTTTTCCTGAAATCCTCATATTTCCAACGGTTCAAGAAAATACTCCCTCTAGACCTCACAAGCACAAAGTCTATTGCTGTAGACTATGCATGGAGCATGAAACAATCACCCAAGTAAGTGTCTCACCAAAAAAAAAATTTATTAGGTAACGATCATTTATTTCATTACTGCAAATTTATTGAGAACTGTCTATTGCGTATCTTTCAATTGCAGTGAACTGTTGGCAAGATTCAAACCAAATGTCTACAACTTCAGGAGTGAATTCCTGAGTTTGAGACCTGAAAAATTGGTTTTTGACTCTATAATAACCGCCTATGCTTATATTTTGAATAAAAAAGAGTTGAAAAAAGAGTTTCCAGAACGTTGCCTCCTCCCCAGCCATGCATCTGTAAGTAAAACCCTACCTATACGATCTAAAAAACTCACTCTGTTTAAGTCTAACATCTGTTTAATAATCTTTGTTACAGGCCTGCATTTTGCACATAATTGTCAACAATAAGTTTGATCTTGAAGTTGTCAAGAAGAATGCTAATAAGTAGAACGACATATGCCAAATGCTCAACCTGTGGCTCCAATACAACTACATCACTAAAGAAATGTTGCATGGTTGCAAACTTGTAAGTGCACAGTTATTATGAAAAACTTGTTGCATGGTTGCACATCTACTACACAATTATTCATGGTCTGTTAGCCCCTAAAATAAGTTTTCATAAAATAGCTATTCTTAATATGTCCTACAAATCCACTTTAGTGTGTTCTACAGTAACACTGAAAGCAAGAAGATAGAGGTCATGGACAACAGAGATGAGGAGATGGGAAAATATGTACAGTTTCCCTTTCTTTTGGTAATCATTTAAAGTGTCAATTCAAAGTGTCTATTATTTTAATTCAAAGTGTATTTTTTTCAATTCAAAGTGTCTTATGCAAAATGTCTATTATTTAAATTTAAAGTGTCTATTATTTAAATTCAAAGTGTCTTATGAAAACATAACACCGTTCACTTTTAATAGAGACAAATCATCAGCAAATGGCTTGACTCCTGGGAACATCCTATTGCATCTGAAATTGAAAGATACCAACCTACATCCTGTGGAAAATGAGCTATAAGTAGTACATGAGAAATGGAAAAGATTGTGCCATTTTTGCAATGAAATATATGGAATTATATCATGCCCAACCATTTGTTTCTAACCTAGGACCGGTAACAACTATAACATCTATAATGTTTTCTTTATGCACTATCAAATTATTACTTATACACTTATTGTTTTTGACTTTGTAGAAAGAAATCATGAATAAGTACATAACGCAAATTGCAACTACTTTGATGTTGCATCTGCACAACCAGGTGAAAGATATTATTTTGACAAATGCAAATAGACTACAAAATGCAAAAGCTACTTAACTTGACTTATGGATAACATGTATAAAGTAGTTGTTAACATGCGACAGTTGTTTACAGGTTAGATTGCTAGCATGGACAAAGTAGTTGTCTTTTTATGTCTAAGAAGTAGTTTCATAGCTTGTGATATGTCTTCCTACAGGTTAGATTGTTAGCATGGACAAAGTAGTTTCTCAGTTTGTTTCTCAGATTATTGCATTGATTGTGATATACTGTTTTGTTTCTCAATTTGTTCTATCGATTGTTTGTTACTGTTAGTTTCTGAAATAGTTGCTTTATGTATAGTACGAATTTGCAAAAGTGTCTTCTATAGATTAACAAAGTGTGTACTAACAATAATATAAGTGTTTAAACACTCATAATATGTAACTTGGTTCAGTGCATAAATTATTAGTTGTATAAAAAACATAACAGTATAATCTTGGTTCACTGCATAAATTATTACTTGATAAAAACCTAATCAACAAATATCTAATCCATAATTATACAACAAGGTGCACAAGGACCGAAACAACACATCTGTTCGCAAAGGGAAACAACACCACTCTTCACTATCCATAATATAACCGACCAAACACCTTTTCATCACCTATAAAATGTGCAACCATAAGCACATATTTTCAACACCTTTTCATCCTACACACTTGTTTAAAAAATTGGACCACTTGAAATCGAGCAAGAAAATCTCCAAGCATACTTGCCAAAAAATAATTCAATCATTACCGCATGATATGCTTACTGAGATACTCTCAAATGTTGGTGCTCCATCCATCAATGGCCTTAGTAACGCTACACAATCTTGGAAAGACTTTCACAAGGCTGTAAATGATAACTTGGTGTACCAAAGGTTGAACATAAATGATTTATGTTTCAGACCATTTTGCCCAAAAGAGTGTTATATCTGCCAACAGTGCATGGAAGTTGAAAATCCAGAAGCCTTGATAGAAGAAGGCATCGCTCACTATTTTATAACTATAAATGAAATTGAAGGGCTTGAACTCCTCAAAAGGGCAGCCAAAAAGGGCAATAGTAAGGCCTAATACTTGTATGGAATAATAGCAATCATATCACCATTTGAGGAGCAGAAAATAACCAAAGCAATGGAATTATTGTCACTTATCATTGAGGGATGAAATGAAAAGCTGTAATGCCCGGACAATCCAAAGTGATTAGGTCCCGGGTTAAATGGATTTGGAGCATAAGAATTTTTCCTTAATTGGGAATTTAGCTCAATTAAATTGAGGAGACAATATGGCATGTGCATAATTGAGTGTTGAACATCTTAAAAATAAGCTTGGCTTAGGCCAAGAGAAATAGTAATGAAAATGGTGGTTTTTAAAGATAAGGGACTCAATTGAACAAAGGGATTTTTAGTGGTTGGGCTCAATTGCCCAAAATTAGAAAGTTGGAGCACTAAAGGGGGAATTAGGCCATTTTAATGGCCTAGGATGCCTTGGCCAGCCATGCCCCTCCAATTCCCAATATTTTATGTCACCTCCCTCCAAATTCTATTATTTTAATCCACCTCCCACTCTTAGTCATCACCTTGGATTCTTTCTTCACCTACTTTTGACTTTTTCTACCAAACTTACCCAAAAGTCTTCTAATTAGTCTTCATTTCTTTTAATCTTGTCTCCCACTCATTTCAAACACATTATTAATTTCCTACTATTTTTAATTCACCTCCCATCCTTAGTCAAGACTTTGGATTCTTTCTTCACCTACATGTCTCCTACTTTTGACTTTTTCTACCAACTTACACAAAAGTCTTCTAATTAGTCTTCCTTCCATTAAATCTTGTCTCCCACTCTTCCAAGCACATTATACACTCATTTTACTTCCCATATGGCTGGCCATCACCTTCCCACATATTAAAACATAATCAATCTACTCATTCAAAGCCATTTGCTCTTAAACTCTCTCCATCTCTCTCCATTTTCTTCCATACCAAGTCTCACCATTCCAAACACATTTCCAACTCTTTTCCTCACCTAAATATTCGTCCATAGCTAGAAATAATCATTCCTCAAATTAAAACCAAGTATTCTTGGTTGAATTCAAGCTCTAAGACCATAAAGAGCAAGAATCAGGTGAAGAATTCAAAGAAAACCAAGGAAGAAAATTCGGCCATTTCCATTTCTTGGAGGTTTTAAGCTCTACTCAAGGAACTCTTTGTGTGATTGAGTTTCTAAGTTCATTAGAAGTAAGAAATCAAGAAGAAGCTTGAAGAACATCAAGCACAAGAAATTGGCGTTACCTCTTCTGTGAGGTTCTGTAAGTGTACACCAAGTGTTCTTGGTATTTTGTGTTATTTGAGTTAATCACCAAGTGTTCTTGGTACCTTATGGTTACTAATAAAATTTGGCCCATCTTGGTTCTTATGCTAGAAAACAATTTCTAGAGTCAACAAGCAAGGAAAACGAAGGAAAATAAGCTTCTAAAGCTTTCGGTGTTGTGGGTAAGGATTCCTATACTCACTTTATTGCATGGCCTAGTTCCATGGATTTTTTGTGTGAGTATTCGGGCCCCTAGGTGATGGTCAAAGAACCATGTGATCCTAGGAGTGCTAAGAGGGCTTAAGTTATGTTATTGCTTCGGCAATTCTGTTTTGCTCATGAGCTAAGTTAAGTAAGCAAGCATTATGGGCTAGGAGTTAAGGCGGCCACCTTAATTCCTATGCTAAGTGAGCTCTCCGAAAACATTAAGTATATGAAATTAATGAATTAAAACTTGAGGGATGCTTGCTGCCCTTCTGTGAACAAAGTGTTAAGTGGTGTGTGTTTGTGTGCTTCTTTGATTTGTTGTGCATGCTAACCCCCGATTATGATATTATTGCTATATGCATGTATCTTTTTGTTTTCTTTGTCTTTATGTTTTCTTTGCAGGAATAAGGATTATTTTGCCATTACATTCTTGGCATATGTTAGGCCTTGGAGGCCATAAGTTAGGCATTGGATGCCACGGAATCCTTATTGAGTTTTATAACTCACCCGCCCTACTCTACTTTTGTAGGTAAAGGTTTGCTTGAAAGATCAAGCTAAGAGTCTTGAGTACTCTTTCTGTATTCTAAGGTTGGATTTGTGTATGGTATTGCTCAAAATATTCTAAGTATTCTAAGTATATAAGTTGCTTGTAAACAAGCTAAAAAAAAATGTGGACTTTCTGTGCAGGACTTGAAGTCTTAGAATTGTGGGAACAAGGTCTATTAAGGTGGAAATTTGTGTTCCATGGCTTTGTGGATTTATGGCTTGCTTTTAAGCATGTTTTTGTTGGTCTAACTTTAGTGACCAAATTATGGACTTAGCTAAAATTTGGCCAAACTTGGCTTTGGGCTTGTATTATGGACTTGGACATTTTTGGGTATTTTTATTGCTTGGTGGACTTACCAAGGCCCATGCATGAATTTATGGGTTATGTTTTCATGAAACTTGAAGCATGTTGAAATTGGGCTTAAATGTACGTTTTGGGCTTAAATAAGAACTTGGAAAATTTGATTTTATTCTTGGTTAATTTTGGGCCATATGCATGTTAAGTACTAAAAGGCCCATAAGCCCATGTCTATGTTGAAAGCATGCAATGTTTGGCTATGTATGCTCACTTAGTAAAGAACATGCAAGTAAACTTAGAAAAAGCATGAAATTGGATGCTTGTGTAAAGTTTGGCTAATAAGAAATTTAAGTGCACGTATGTGAATTAATACATGCCTAAGCATTAGTTGCATCTAAAGGCATTAAGTGATTATGTGCACTAGTGAACACCAAAACGCATAAGCATGCAAAGCATATGCATGAAAATAAGTTTTTAAACTTAAGTTGGTGTTTTAGTTGCCATGCATATTCTTGGCTAAGCTCGGTAAAGACCATGAAAATGAACACATGAAATCCACATAGGTACTAGCTTGTTTCTGAGAGCACATCAACTTAACCTTAATTAAAGAACTTAACGAGCTAGTACCGATAAGTATCCTGGGGTTCGTGCCCATAAGTCTTAGTGAGTTTTAAAAGCCCCTTCTGTGTAATGAAAACTTCCGCTGCATGTTTTAAAAAAATCAGGCCCAAATGGGCCAGGGGCAGTTTAGGGCACGACAAAAGCAAAGGCCATGGAAGATTGCTGAATGTCGAAGGCTTGCTCGACAAACATTTACTCGCTTATGGGCGCTTAACAAAAGGCTTGTTGCCATTGGATACAATCTTAAAGATTGTCAATCACCACATGATAGGCCAAATCTCCCTAACATAGAAGTGTACATATCAAGGCCAATTCGCTATAAGCCTTACATGTGGAGATGCGAAGCAAAACTATCTTGCAAGTTCTTAAAAAGAACAACTCCAAACATATAAATATTATATTGTATTTGAAATATATTTTATTTTACACAGTTTGTAAATTAAAATGTATTATTCTACACACATTGTAAATTAAGAACTAGTATTGTAAATAAAAAGAATTAATTGATATTGTAGAAACCATAGTCCTTATCATTCCCATATCCACTTAATTCTCTAGACAATTCCACTATCACACTACATTTTTTATGTGTACTGTAAACAAATAACCTGTAGACATTTCAATAAACTTCAGTTGTAACTATGAATTTAACTCTGTAGACATTTCAAGAATGGTTTATAGACACTTTGACTATTTCTATCGAACACTATATTGGACCACCTCTGCCCCTACCACTGCCCCTACCACTGCACCTGCATCCACGACCACGGTTGAAATCCACTTCACTCTTCTTTCGCTTTGATCCAAATATATTAGATGTCACAAATGCAGGATTCAAAACATCCACTTCACAACAAGACCCAGCACTGCTAATTGTCTGACACTCTTTGCTGGTACTGGCAGTTCCAGCCTTCATCTTCAAAATATGCTTCTGCATTGACAGCAGTCCTTGCTCACACACATACTTACATTCCTGATCTTTTTGACACTCAATCACCAATGATAAAAAGCCCCTCATCATGTTAGTACGCCAAGCAATTGTAGAAAATGCATCACCACACAAATATTTCCCATCCTGATCCACAACAATCCTTGCTTCCTTGGTCCAACGGTGAAGTATATACTGCTTAGGAATTTCATGCACATTATTCACATTCAACACACGCAATGAATGGCAACAAAGCAAGCCTTTCTCCTCAAACAACATACATGAACAAGACACAGACAATGAAGCAGCATCATACTTAACATTAAATTTCCTCCAATCTTGATTCCCAACCAAAACCTCATACTCAATGACACCACCAACCTCAGAAACAGCCTTTGACTCAGCAAAAACACCAACAAATAATTCCTTTTCAAACTCTTTCAAGATAGTACGAGTGTATACCTTAGAAGCATGAACCAATATCTTTGAGTGTTCAGCCCTCACATTCACCACTCCAATATTTTGGAAATCTTCTTCAAGTGCTCTATTTCTCCAGTCTTTCAATATGTTCTCAATAGCAGTGAAAACAGCAAACAAACCCATTTGCTTATTTGCAAGCGATGTCAAAACACTATTTGTGCTTTCAGTAGGTTGTGATGATTGAAGCCCTGCGGTGAAAATGTACATAAAGTATCTGTTAATATCAAATAAATTGGCTAAACATTATATTCAAAATGTTCATTAATCATGCATAAATTACACATTGAAATTACCTGCAAAGAAAACGTGCTTGCATAGTGCTGGGCACCACTTAAACCTTGCCGCATACAAGTTCTTCAACCATCCCACATTACAACAGTTGAAACTCCCAAGCATCTTTGACCATGCATCATAAAACTCACTAGCAGTAGCACAGTGATACAAACATCTATAAAACATTTTGGAAAAACTTTCAATGCACATCAAGCCCTTGATGTTCTTCTTGGCATTCTCACAAATATGCCACAGACATAATCTGTGCTGAACACCATAGAAAACATGGTCAACTGCAGATCCAATTGCACCATCCTGATCTGTCATAATTGTCTGAGGAAGCTTTCCACCCATGCCCCTCTTAAAACACTCAAAACACCAAACAAAGTGTTTCCTCTTCTGACCCACAAGAAAAGCAACAGCAAAAACAACATTCTGCTTGTGATTGTTTAATCCAATAAACGGAGCACAAAACATATTGTACCGATTGGTTCGAAATGTAGTATCAAACACAACGACGTCACCAAATGTTGTATAATCAGCCTTCATCACTTCATCAATCCAAATAAAACTACTTAATCTGTTTTCACTATCAACTAGCACCTCATAGAAGAAATCAACATCTTCTGATGCCCTACGCTTAAAAGTATCAAGCAGCAGCGAAGCATCCCCAATATCCAATTCAGATGCACGCTCAGCAGATAAGTAATTGTAAAACATTCGTTTAGTCAAGCCAAGTGACTCAAGCCCACCGACTTCATTTGAAATAACCCTAATAGCATCTGCAAGTCTAATCCCATTCCCCATCAAATCTGCACCAGCTATGAAAATATCTTTATTCAAAAACTTAGCTGACCGCAACAAATATCGTTGCCTAACAGCAACCAATGAACGATTATGCTATCCTAAATGAACATGACATACCCACAATCCATCATCACTCAACTTAACACGTATCATCGCACGACAATTACTATGCATATCAACTCTACGACATTCAGCAGCCTCTTTCTTAACACTATCAGACTTTAAACTAGCATAGGAATAGAGGAACTTCTTGTGGCAAAGTGCCCCATCCTTTCTACTACCCCTATATCTACTCCTTTCGCAACGTATGCTATAACCTCTAGAAATAGCATACTCTTTAAAAAAAATACTCAGCCTCATCAACAGAATCAAAGGTTGCTCCTGTTAGTGTTGTGCCCAAAAGCTAATCATGAGATCATTGTATTTTTGCACATTGAGCCATGATATTTTATTAAGGCATTAACATAGCAACTATGTTTGTTGTTTTGTTTCTGCGTAATGTGATAACATAGTTATAACCTAGAATAATAATGTTATCAAATGTCCCTGGTCTAGTATTATTGTGAAGCGGGTTACAATAATACATAATGACAAGCATATGTGGAGACTAATATGAGATATGTAGTCTACATATGGGTACAAGTTGGAGAACTTGTGTACTAGACCGGTCCACCATGAGAACGCTACATGGACCGTTGTATGAGTGTCATAAGTGATTGTTGGGTTTCGGGAGCCAAACAGCGTAGCGGAATTTAACCGAAACCCTCCAGGATCCAAGTAAAACGGGATAAACCGGGTGTTCGAAAATTTTCATACCTAATTTTTGGTCGAGATCTCTCACTCAACTGTAGAGTGGAATCAAAAAACCTGAACAGTTGACATGTTCAAGCTCTCTATGGTATCCACACGAGCCTCTCGGGATCACCACGCTTCCACCACGTCCCGGCAGATGCGTTTCTCTTGCGCTCGCAGTGCTAGCTTGCGTCCTCCAAGGAATTGCAAGAGAAGAGTGTGGCTGTCCTTTTTGGAGGCTAGGGCAAGGAGACCTGTGAATTTCTCACTTAAAATTGTATTTATAGTGAGACTCAACTTCCAGGCCTAATGGGTTTCAAAGCCCTAATCCAATTAGGATTTAATTTCGGGCTTAATAATGGCTCAACTCTTGGGCCCATTATTAATACGAAATTAAAGTGAAACCATAACCCAAATAATTAGCCCAGTCACTCTAATGATCCAAATAGCTCTATGTGTGCGACCCAATAGGTTCTTGCCATGTTGGCAATGATCATAAATCACATTTATGATCATAAGCAATGAGCGGTGTCTAGCAACACATCATTGCTACCCAAGTGACAAGATTGTCGGTGAATCGACTAAACCTTTATGATCATCACCGATATATGCCATTGTCCCTTTGTCCAAGATATCAAGACTAAGCACGAGACATGGAATGTGTCACTCTCGTATAGCCCAATCTTTGGTTTCTTGATTACCGAGTAGACCAACTTAAACTGATGACATTGATATCGTATATTAACTCATCAGAGCATGGCCATGCATTTTCTAAGTCTCACTCTATCAAGGGGCCCAAAGATATCACTCCTGTTACATATGAGGGACAAATCCCATCTTGATCATACAAATCCCTCCGCATGATATGTGACATACCCAATGACCTCCTTCAAGTTCACTCAGTTACGAGCAACAAAGGAAAGTATCAAAGTATGTGACTCACATGTAGGGAATCTCGATGATCTTAGGTCGAAGGACTACATATACCATGATCACTATGAGAATCACTTGTGACACTCATATAACGATCCATGTTGTGTTCTCATGGTGGGTCGGCCCAGTACACAAGTTCTCCAACTTGTACCCATATGTAGACTACATATCTCATATTAGTCTCCACATATGCTAGTCATTATGTATTATTGTAACCCGCTCCACAATAATACTAAACCAGGGACGTTTAAGAATATCATTATTCTAGGGTTACAATTATGTTTGTTAAGTTACGCAGAAACAAAACAACAAACATAATTGCTGGATTAATGCCTTAATAAAATTTCATGACTCAATGTGCAAAAATACAATCATCTCATGATTGGCATTTTGGGCACAACACTAACAGTGATTCTCATAGTGATCATGGTATATGTAGTCCTTTGACTTAAGGTCATCAAGGTTTCCTACATGTGAGTCACATACTTTGATACTTCTCTTTGTTTCTCATAATTGAGTGAACTTGAAGGAGGTCATTGGGTATGTCACATATCATGCAGAGGGATTTGTATGATCAAGATGGGATTCGTCCCTTCTATGTAACGAGGGTGATATATTCGGGCCCCTTGATAGAGTAAGACTTAGAAAATGCATGGCCATGCTCGGATGAGTTGATGTACGATATCAATGTCATCAATTTAAGTTAGTCTACTCAGTAATCAAGAAACCAAATATTAGGCTATATAAGAATGACACATTCCATGTCTCGTGCCTAGTCTTGATATCTTGGAGAAAGGCTCAATGACATATATGGGTAATGATCATAAAGCTTTAGTCGAATCATCGACAATCTTGTCACTTGGGCAGCAATGATGTGTTGTCAAACACCGCTCATTGCATATGACCATAAATGTGATTTATGATCATTGCCAATATGGTAAGAGCCTATTGGGTCGGATGCATAGGGATATTTGGATTATTATAGTGCATGGGCTAATTATTTGGGTTATGGTTTCATGATAATTTCGTGTTAATAATGGCCCAAAAGTTGAGCAATTATTAAGCCCAAAATTAAAGCCTAATTGGATTAGGACTTTGAAACCCATTAGGCCCGGAAGTTGAGTCTCACTATAAATACAACTTTTAGTGAGAAATTTGCAGCCTTGCGCTAGCCTCCCAAAAGAGATAGCCACACTCTTTTGTTACTATTCCTTGGAGGACGCAAGCTAGCATTGCGAGTGCAAGAGAAATGCATCTGCCGAGATGTGGTGGAAGCATGGTGATCCGAAGAGGCTCGTGTAGATACCATAAAGAGCTTGAACATGTTAACTGTTCAAGTTTTGTGATTTGACTCTATAGTTAGGTGAGAGATCTCAACTGAAATTGGGTATGAAAATTTTCAAACACCTGGTTTGCCCCGTTTCACTTGGATCCTGGAGGATTTCAGTTAAATTCTGCTACACTTGTTTGGCTCCCGAAACCCTACAGCTGCGACCTAGTTAACATCACCAGCAGAATTTACAGAATCAGAACCAACAGATAATGTGTCATCACTAGTTGCACTTACTGCCATACAAAACAAAAACAAACCATGAAATAAACAAAACACATATAAGACAAATATGAAATCTTCAAACAACCCAAAACCCTACTTGATTTAATTTCATAAACATGTATACAAACTTTATAATCGCTAGAGAACCGTCAACTACCTACACATGTAAGTGTCTACAAAGAAGTCCAAATGTATCCAAAAAGTATACACAAAGTGTCTAGTAAAAAAGCAAAATCACAACCTGAATCTACTTCGACACTTATAGATTGAAGTTCCTCATTGTCACACCTCACACAGGCTCTGGCCCATTCATTTTGTACTACACTCACCCAAACCTTAGCTAAAGTTAACAACTAAGATATTTCTGGAGTGCTATTAACAACATTTAATTCGGCCAACCAAAGTTACTTAACCTTAAGTCTTATTTTCTTAAGGTATTTAGCCTGGGAGGTGGCCTAGGAGGCTTTTGAGAAGTACCCAATTAGTTTCTTGTAACAGAAGTAGGGCCCAAAATATTAACTTGCAAGACAAGCAAGGCTGTAATAGGTAACTTTCATAATAAGCAAGGCAAACACTCAATGAAGTTAAGTGTTTAGGATGTGTGCAATCAAGTGTGCTACTTAGTATGGCAACCAAGAAGCCCAAGGTATCATTAAGTTTGAAAACTCAAGTTTGAGTGCACATGAACATTCGGCCATAAATAGTGCATGGGAGGTTCACAATATAAAACATACTTCACATTCATAACAAGCCACACATGGGCCCATAAGTTGTCATGTACAAACCATACCATAAAAGCAAGCATAATTCGACCTACTAAGGTACTCCATGTACCACAAAACTAGGCATACCCGAGACTACACACATATGTACATAACCAAAAGTAGTCTACCTAGTACACCAAACATGGCTACATGCCATGATTCACCAAAGTTTTCATTATCCAAATTATGCTTACAAACAGAAACCCTTACTCTCCAAATAAAACCTTAAGTGTGCCATAAAGCAAGACATATTGTAGTACAAGTCCTATGGCCATGTTCATTGTCATGAAAGTGAAAACCACTATCAGAGCAATAGTCCACACATCCATTCCCACTCTACAAGCCTGCACAACTTAAATTATAAGTCTCGGCCAAACTTCAAAAGAAGACTTGTAATGGAGTAAGTTAATCAAGCCAAGCACACATTGGCACATACCTTAGCACACAAGCAAAGCTAGCACACACACACTAGCAACTCAAGCTACACTACTCAAGCCAAATGTCCTTTCCTAAAATATGAAAGTATGGGCAATGAGTAACAATGCTCAGTAGAGTTCACTACTACACCAACTCATTAAAGAGTTTATTTAGCTGAACCGAGTGTAAACTCTAGACTTAACCTCCTCAAGCTCATGATACCCTACAAAATAAGACACAAAAACACCAAAACCATAACATATATATAACATACTAGCATATCCGAGACATATAAGCATGAATACACAAGTAAAGGGTTAGCAAGCACAAAGCAACACTCAAGCACACAATGTACACACTCACACACCACAATGAGCATTCGGCTGAAACCATAGCATGTGTCCTTATGCACCATGGCACATAATACTTCACCAATTTGATCCACATCCACTAGAGCTCTGAAATACCTAGCAAATTGGCCTCATTCACTAGGATTTCTAACACATGCCCATAGTTAATTAGCTAATCAACAATCCAAACTGAAGCATCACAATAAGCCCATCAAGTAACTAAGGTCATTTAGCATAATTAACCATCACTTAGCCACTTTATCACTCGAATCATGGTATATTACCAAGCAATCAATTAAATTAGTGAACCCTACCTTCTCAATCAAAGCTTGACCTTCTCGGTTATGCTTGAACCTGAAATGTGTTCTTGAATCCAACTTCCTAACACATTTCAACCATCACTTAATCACAAAAATCACTTGTTCATGGACAAATTTCCGAGGAAACCAAGTGAAATTCACTTTTTTACCTCGAAATGTAGCCTGAACGTCTTGGTTCCCCTTGAGCTTGCAAGAACCAAGCTTGATTCCTTCACTCAAGCTTCAATCCTCCTCTCCTTGGCCTTAGCCCGAAACCATTTCGGCAAGAACTTCAAGAACTCACCAAGAATTAGTTTCGGCTTTGGATAGAATGGAAAGGTAAGCCCAAAAATGATAGCAAACGGTTTTAGTGGGAACATGCAATTTCGGTGATAAGCCACATGTAACCAAAATGGTGTAAAGCTAGTTCTTGGCCTCACTAATTTTGCATGGCGCCAATGAGTCCTCATGTCTCCATGGCTTCCTTTTTACCACTAAAACATAGGTATATTCCAGTACTAGCATTACTTCATGGCTTACATTGCCAAGCACCACTCCAATGGGTTCAAAATGACCATTAGTCCTAAGTATATTTCGGCTGAATACCTTAACAAGTACTAATTAGGCAAATCAAGGCAATGATGACTTTATTCCTTAGTGGGAGACAAGATTTGACCCGTTATCATGGATATTTACAAAAATTTTGGCCTAGTGTCCTACTAGTCACCATACAAACTTGCATGGCCGAAAGTTCTCATCTATAGTTTGTAGTTTCATTAGCACCACTATTTTACGTGTGCACTATAGTCCTTCCATTTTATTTTCTTGCAATCATCCCATGGCCATTTTCTTTGTGCATTTAGAACCCGAAAGTCCTCAATTTAGCACATACACCATTATGCCTTGCTTTCACAAATCTTCCATGTTTTTATACAGTTTCTCTTCATTTTCTTGGCCTGGGCCAAGCATTAGGCAATGAACCTAACACTTACTCCTAGACAAATGATGTCCACATCCTACAGCAAAGAGTGTCAAAGCATTATTCCCAAAACATCTAAGCATTACAACCAAAATGTATGAACAAAATGTACATAAGCAACAAAACAATACCTGAATCAACTTCCACACTCATAGACTGACATCCATCACAACCAAACAAAACATGTCCAGATACTGCACCATAAATTTTCTAAAAAAATACGAAAAATGTCCTCAACAAATGATGGATACTTAAACACAACAAGAAACAAAACCTGTATGCTCGCCAATTCCATTATCATAGACATCACCTTCGCCGCCATTGCCTTCACCGCCATAATCACAAAACCAACCAGCAACTTCCTCATCAGAAAAAGAGATCAACAACTCAATATCTAAAGGCTCGCCGTCTCCAACAACAACAAAACCCACACTTCCGCCCGAAATCATAGTGTAAAAACTTCAAAAATGAAACTGACGTTTAAAAATAATGACGCAACCAACGATCGGTGCTTGAAAACTTCAAAAACAAAACTGATGTCTAAAAACAAGTGCTACATCCATAGATTGAAAAGGCACCAATGATAAGGGATGCCTGAATCATAATATCAACGAACCGACAACACAGCAACCGGCGGCTCAATTAAGCAACCCCAAGCGAAAACCCTACTAGAGCCAAAAGTACATCAGATGCGAGTAAAGGGTAAAGGATGCAATTTCGGCAAAACATTAGGGGCATTTTTAGAAATGGAAAAGGTATGTCTAGTTAGACATATGTCCATCTTATCCGTACATGTCGATATGTGCCATCTCAGTTTTTCTATCTGCCATGTAGCGAAACATCTAAATTAGGACTAACAGACCTAACGATTTCAAAGTTAGAGGACTACTTTGGCAAGTCATTGAGTTTAGGATTATGTTGGCAAAATGCCAAAAGGTTTAGGAATGCCTGATATTTTATCCCGTTAAACTATCATAATTTGGGTTTTAAATTATAAACTTAATTTTCTTTACTTGATAGAGTAGCCCTTTGATGCAACGCAAACATAAATGGTAATTGTTTTGAAGAAATAGTGTAATTTACAAAGAAATGTATAATTGTTAATAACAATTGGGCCATGGGCCCAATTTAATAACAGCCGAATTGAACCAAATATAATGAGTTAAATGAAGGGAAAAAATGGGCCATTTGAATTAAACTAGTGTACAAAAAACTTGGCCCAATTAAAATAGAAAAGAAAAGTGAACAAAATTACATATTGGGAGAAAATGAATTTAAAAATTTGAATTTTAAAATACCAAAGTTTTAGCCAAATTGAATTAAACCAATTTCAAATAGGGCTAAACAATCGACTTAAGTCTGGTGTAATTGAATTGGAAGGAAAAGTAGTCAAGCGGCTTAATAGGACCCAATTTAATAAATTCTAAAATGAAAAGATGGGGCCTAATTAAGTCAATTGAATAAAAGAGAGAAAAGGTTATGTGAATGGATTGGGTCAGTCCAATTTAATTTAACAATTAAGGAAAGAGTTATAAATCAAAGGAAAAATATTGGACCTAATTAAATTCAACCAATGTAAAAGATATTGGAATCAATTAAATTAATTGGAATCAATTAAATTAAGTATAACACATGGAATTTGTAAATTCTTGGTCCAATTGAATAAGAAAAATGAATTAATTTGAAATATTGGAGTGTTGGACAAATCGATAACATGCAATTTAAAATATATTATCATATTAATGAGTTAATAAGACAATCAAGATGTCGTTGTTAAATATATTATCAGTTAAAATTGAATATAAATTAGTTGTTAAATATATTATCTTCTATAGATTTCTTTTTGAAATAATGCTAATAGCTTTAAAAATAAGGGTAAACTCAACCGGTTATCGTCAAACTATATCCAGTGTTGCTCATTCGTCCTCAAACTATCAAGTGCTGCTTAATTATCCCTAAACTATATCCAGTGTTACTTAATTGTCTTGCTGTCCATCACAACCGTTAATGATGGATGAAGAAATGATTTGGTTGCTGATGTGGTATGAAAAAATGATGTGGCTACTGATCTAGGATCACTTTTCCATCTATCTTTAACGATATAATAGACGGCAAGATGATTAAGCAACACTTGATATAGTTCAGGGACCACTAAGCAACATTTGATAGCTTAGGAATGAATAAGTAACATTAGATATAGTTTAGGGATAATTAGTGGAATTTATTTTTATACTCCCTCCGTCCCAATTTACTTGAAATATATTCCTTTTTTAGATGTCCCAAAAGGTTGAAATGTTTCCTCTTTTGAAAAATTTTAAACAATTAAATTATTCTTATACACAATGCCCAATAAAGACTCTTTTTTGAATCTCCACTCAATCTCTTACTGCATAAAACCCAAAAAAGAATGTTTTTTTTAATCATTATTTAAAATTTTACTACATAAAAAAAATACAAATTACATACACCTTAATCTCCGTGCCTAAAAAAACGTTTCAAGTAAATTGGGACGGAAGTAGTAACTACTAATAACTTTCCTAGGACTAATGTGTAAGAAATAAAACAAGTCTTATCGTTGACAGAATTTTGTCCAGTTTTAAATTATATTGTAAATTATAAAAAGTCCTGGGCGCATATATGTCATTTACGGAATGCAGTTATATTCTTTATGTACTTACCATTTCTATCATTTCATTTCGGCAAAGCACCTCTCTCTCTCTCCATGTCTCAATGCTCTCCCTTCTATCTCGGCTCTTGACACGGCCATCCCTGACCCCTGCCCAGGAAGCCCTGTGAGAGCTGGTCTCACGGTAGTTGCAATTGGCTAGTTGTATATGTGCGTGGATTAAATCCTATGATACTAGTTGATTATCCTAGAATATGCAATATGCATGCTCTTCATGCTTTGACTTAGATTAATAAAAACATAAACGTTAACTTGGCCAAGTAATTACTACAGAAAATAAGTACAAATAGCCAAAGCATACAAAATCAACATTTACGTGAGTTTACTACACATAACAACTCGTGAGAACATTCATACATAAAGTAGACTAATGCCCTCACCCAAGAGCAACCCTATACTCTAGAACTCTTCATAACATAGACTATGGAGGCAACTAAAAGTACCA